>CAEFZY010023934.1:0-81849 GCA_903066815.1 Brachyrhaphis roseni
CTAAACCGTTGGCAACAGGGTATTTGTATGCTGCATTGGATGTCAGACCCATGGTCATCGGGCTGCCACCATGATATGATCCTCTGAAAAACACACAACAACAACTATGAGCACTTTGTACATGTTTATCTCAAGGAAATATTCTTGTTAATTTAGCAATCCTGACAGACAAGAAATAAAATGAGAAAAATGTCTCCTTGCTCTCTTCCAATTTGGTGCAAATATGTTAAAAGTTTTTAATAATTCATTGGTAATATATATATTTTTTTACCATTGGATATTTCTATTCTAACAAAATGTATAAAAAAAGAAAATGTTGGACCTGAAAGTGATTATGTCAAAATTTCCAGTGTAGAGACGAGCCATGAACATTGCAAGGTCATTTGCTTCAGAGCCGCTGTTTGTCAGAAAAACCACCTGCCCAAGGAAACAGACCAGCATACATTTTAACTACAGCATAAATATACATACCCACGACTAGTCTAAAAATACACCACTCTACCTTGAGGGGATCAGGCAAATAGGAGGCAAGTTTCTCGCAGTATTCTTGGAGAGCAGGGTAGACGTAAATGAAAGTAGTATGCCAAAGCTTTTTCAGCTGTTTTTCAGCAGCAGCAGTTACTTTCCTGCACACACAGACATCAACAATTAGCTACAAATACACTAAAAAGTGAACAAACAAAAGCATAATTCCTGCTTCACATAAACACCCAAAAGGACCTTACGGGTGGCAGTGGCCCACACTGACAGTGGCCACACCAGCAAACAGATCCAGATATCTGGTCCCATCCACATCCCACAGATACTGCATGTACCCCTGATGGATGAACACTGGTTTCTTGTAGTATGTAACTTTCATGGTCATGGGGCTGCAGTTCTGTTTGCGGATCTCTATCATTCTTGCTTTTGACATTCCCTGGAGAGGCACATGGCGTAAAATATAACTTCAAAAGAAATATTGTATTTAATTTTATTTGATTTGTTCTTGGATTTCAAAGTACAAGACAGTGCGTGTATATCAGTGGCACTTGAGACTGGAGGTGTGAATGAATTTTTTTTTTGTTTTTCCATGAAACAATTTTGTCATTTAGAAAGTTAACTTAATTATTACATAATACAAGACAGAACTGTCTAAGGTTGATCTACTGTGTAACTACAGATTGTGGCTTGTACCTTATATTCCTCTGGAGTGAAATTGCAAGAAGGCATCTCTGGTATATCTGTGCGAGAGAATCTCAAGTCTGATTTCTGACATGATGCACCTGTAAAATAAAAGTTAATGAACTTAATAGATTCTGTCAAGTTACAACCACAAACTACAATATATACTACTATGGTTTTACATTATGGGGGACATAGCTGAAAAAGAGTTTCATGTCAGTCAATATTGATAATTATTGATTTGTTTTTTGTTTGAAATACTGGCAAACTGGTGATGTGGTCTTTCCTGTTTTATCCACAGTCCCCTCTCACGGTGTTGTTCAGATTTTCTCGCTTTACTCCTTGCCTTTTTTTTTTTTTTTTTTTAGATGTGAGGCATGTTGGTACAGCCTTAAACTGCTGCTGCATAAGGTTGTTGCTTGCTTACCAAAGAGTGAGTCAGTGAGTTGTTGGCACCTTGTTTAGCTGTCCCTGAGAGGTAGAGGATTAAATCCTATCCTCTGCCTACATCTCCCAAAATGCTGTGCGGTTCTTGATCGAGTTCAGTGAAATTATTAAACATTGCATTGGACGTATTATCTACAGATACTATTAATCTAATATCACATGTTTTTGATTTATTGCCCAGCCCTAGTCATAAGCCCAATCAAAGTAAGGAGGAAGGAAAAGAACATGTGGTTTTTGAAATGTTCTGAAAATGAAAATGCTTAATTTTTGTTTACTCAGTGCCAGAATGCCAGAATTGTGCAGTACCAGACAAATGCTTGTTTTTAGGTCAACAAATTCCTCCAGTTGAGCTGTGGATCAACATTGGATCAAATGTTAGTATGTTCTACTCAATATAACAGCATAATTAGCTATGTTAGATAGAGGATGTACTCGCTTTATTTTAGGTGCGTATGATGGAATTTGTATCTGCTTCTGATGACAGTTGAGTTCTAGTGGTTGAAATAACAAAAAGGACAAACGTAGAGTAAAGCTTGACACGTGTGCCCTCTGCATTACCTCAGTATAACAAAAACAAGTATAGCATATTCTGTGAACAGCTGTCTGCGATGCAGCAACAGTTGCAAACTAGTTTGATCCGGATTTGTTAAGTCTCCTCGTTAACTCACCGCTCGCCAGGTGGATTTTAGACGAAAATTGGGGCCCATAGGCGGGATGTCCCGTAAAAAGTGCCCATCGGCCACTCGCACAGGACACAACTTTTAGCATGTTCAACAGCCACCAGAGGTTGCACTCTGTTGATCTTTCCCCAGACCACGGAACTTATGTTTTTTTGTTTGTTTGTTTTCTCTATCTCTCTTCACTGTAGGCGTAGACTGGCTCCGCTTCGCTAATGGTCCTTTCGTCTGAGAGGTGTGGGCGTGCAGGGGCGCAGCAGAAAATCCTATAAACCACCTAGATTGGCCCCCATTCCCACTTGATCATTGACATTATGCCTTTTGTTTTTTTCCCCCATGGTATAAGACACGAATAAAAGGAATTATATTAGTTTAGTCACTATAGGCTATAAAGAAAATGGCTTCTTTCTGGACTATTAAAAGTCAAATAGATAGATGTTTGGGATTTTTAAACCCAACAAATGGACTCATGTAAAGACTTAACATTAAAATTGTAATTACAAAAATATGAATCTTACTTTTAAGAAAACTTAAAATTAACATTTCTACACATCCAATTTTTTTCTATATCAAACTTATAAAATCCAAACTTACATTATATACTGAATATTTTTTTTAGTTCAGGGTAAAGTATTGGCACTGTACTGTTTATTGTACATTCACTTGACCTGCAAATGGCTTATAGACATGTGTTGCTTCATTAAACAGCTTGCTATGCAATGCATTTTCTCTCATTAATCTCACTCACGAAGAATAAGACTTGCATTTTAGACATTGAACTAAGTGAGTAAATAATAACTATAAGAAACAGTTTTCAAGATCAAAATGTTTTTTAAAAAGGAATTACATCTGACTCAAACGCACCAGCAGTAGGTGAAACAATAGTTAGACTCCAACTATTCAGCCAGAATTAATCAAGAAGTTTGCTGACTTTTACAAAAAGTAATGTAATCAAGATAGAACAGATGTATGCATGAAGCATATTAACTGTTGTGCAAGTATCGGTTATTTTTATTATAAGTGTTAATCTCTTTAGTTCATTAATCCCACCTGTAAAAATGAGTGGTTAAAAAGATAAATCACATCTACATAAAAATGCAAGGCAACCACTCTTCTCTCTATAATTATACAATTTGACAGTAATAAAAAAAAACTATATGTAATACATGTTCATGTTAGTATAAAGGTAAAAAGGGAATAAACCACATACTGTTACAGCATAGAGTAATTTTATTAAAAACTCAATTTTTAAAACAAGCTTTCAAAAGTATCTTGATGGCTGTTTCTTATGTATTGGAAATATATTCACCACATGTGTAGCTATACCCACCAGGACAGTGTACTGCTATACAAAGGAATCCAACTTTTATGACACCAATTTCCCATCAAAAATTACACATCATTATAGATTTCTTTGACTCAGTAAATGTACATAATCTGCTCTGAGTGACAAATACCTCTGTAAATTCTTGCTTGTTTTCTTTTTTAACCTCATGTTTAACATTCAAACACACACGCACACACATTTCAAAACACATATATAAACCAAAATAAAACATCTTAAAATAAGTCTCTCTTCATATATTAATGTCCATTTAAAGAAAAGAAGCCACATATTTCAAAAGACATTCCCTCTTTTAGCATTTTTTGGATGCTCCAATACAAACTTTTATACATTTCAGCCAAATATTTCACACTGTTATCTGTGTTGAGAGCTCGTGACAATGAAGAGCACATAATGTGATTTACATTTTTATATGAAAATATTTAAAAGAATATTTAACAGCAGCACAGAAAATAGCATAAAATATACTTTGCATTAATTTGCACAGACCCGTCCCTCAGAAGGGGTAACTAGAACTGTACAGCGAGGAGAAACTTAAATGCCCTGGGTGAAGTGTTCAGGGGTTCTTTATATATATATGTATATATATATAACTATATTATAGTCATAGTTATATTTGTAATATGTACAATATACAACAAGCAGCCTTACAATATATTTTAGAGGTAAAATAACAGTTTGCAGTATAATCAACATAGAAACATAGAACATGTAGAATCAACACAGAAAAATGTAGTACCTCATAAATTAAGATAAATTTTATTCTTAATTAATCTGAATGACGACTATACTGTTTAATCATCTGAAAAATTGTGGCTCTTAAATATCAGTGTTTCATCTTGACAGCAAAAGGAAAAAAAAAAACATGTTTCCATGAAAGCAAAATTGTCTTTGCAAAGAATTTTGGACAGATGCAATCATTGTCAGTGTGGATTTTCTCCTTCTTTCAGTTCCTAGGCTTAAAGTGAACCACTCACAATGTCTAGAAGCTGCCAGATTAATATCCAAAGCACCTAGTAAGTGGGCAGGCCAAACATGGTGGCGGTGTCGACGTAACCACTGGCTGCCATTTCGTCAAGAATTGGCAAGGCGGTGTTAATGCCAGTCGCAGAGTTCTGCAAAGTGGGAGTGATGGATGCTCTGCAGCCAGTCGACGTTGCTCTGCTTACCATTTCTTCTTCATAAGGGCACATATTCTTCTCTTCCTCAATAGCATCTCTCTGAAGAAGTAGTAACCCATTATCATTGTTCACCATCCTCACCCTGCTGTAGTCCTCTGTTTGGTGGCTTACGGTACAGCTGTTTTCCTGGCTGGAGGTAACGGGGTGAAGAAGAACCACATCCTCGTCACTGACCCTCTGGACTTCGACATACTCGGTGGGCCTGACATTGAGCGCGTGAACATCCAACGGCGCTTCCATGTAGTCTACATATGCCGCATTGAGGTCATTCTGGGCCTGGAGGTGCTCAGGGGCTGCTGTCTGGGGATGGAGTAGATGAGATTGTTTGTGGTCGAAGCTACACTCCCAGTAATTTGATCTAAAGCCTTTTGTGGTGCTGGGACCAGGCTGAGTGAAGTAAGATGACAAGGAGTTTGTGGCGAACAGGCTGTCAGAAAGACAGTGTTGATTCCCCATCTTAGGTTTGTTTGGTCGATTCACTGGGCTAAGACTGTACTGGGGCAGTGGAGAAAACAAAGAAGGCCAGCTCTTCACCTTCTCCTTCTCATTGGAAATATTTGGGATCTGCATATTTTCATGAGAACATGCCAGGAGTTCCTCCTCCACGGCTTCCTCGTGACTTTTTGTGTCAGCCTCAGCCTGACTACCCTCCTGATCTGACTGCTGCCCATTTTCTTTGTCACCTCCGCCCTTATCGAGAAGCAGTGTGTGGCTGTCACAGCTGCCCCGGCCAGAATCATTGTCACATGTGGAGTTTTCAGTTTTGAAGCTATCGTCTTGAAGATCTTTGCCTTCATCCATGATTAGATCACGTTCCTCTGGGACATACACCTCTAAGTATTGCACAAGAAAATCCTCATAGTTGGATGTGGTTGGGGGAAAATCAAACACCACCAGTGAGCTGAAGATGTCCTCAGATTTACCACTCTGCATGTAAAAAAGTATCTGGTTACAAACACGTCATGATTCAAGTATCTACTTTAACATATATTATGTAGCATTCAGCACATCTTCAGTCAAAAAGCTCTGGTCTACCTTGAGAAGTTGTTTGTCAATTCCCTTGATCTTCGGTCCTGGCACTGGTGGCAGAAGGTAGTGCTTCAAACTGCATGCACAAAAAGTTAGAAAGGTAATAAAAAGCAACCTTATATATATATATATATATATATATATGATATATATGTGATATATATATGTGTGGCTACATGTAAATGTGTTTAATGTCTAATACATACAATTTACTAAAAATGTTTACTCTTACCTATGAAAGTTCATGTATATCATCCAAATAAAGATGAAAAGGATGAAGGCAGCAAAGACCACAATAAGGATCCACATTGACCTTTCCTGTGGTAAATCTGAATGAAACAGAACAATAATGACAGTCTTAGAACATGTAAATGATTGTATTAATGTAGCATTTTCTTCTCTCCTCTCCCAAGTCACTTTTATGCCACAAGGCTCATTTTTCCACTGGAGCACAGTGGAAAAATGTGAATTAAGCACATAGTAATTCAGTTTTCCTTATAGGTAATCACTTGCTTGTGTCTGTGAGGACTCTAAGCTTATGGGTTGCAAAATGGGAGCATGGCGTTAAAAACAAATCCTCCCACAGCTCTCTATATTACTAATTACCACATTTTTTACTGAATCCACACAAACACCAGGTGGAAAGGGTAAATCCACTCTGACCACAGAACAGTGAAACATGCAATCCTCCAAGTTTAAGTTTTTGGTTCTCCATAAAAACATAGTCTACGTTCATGATGACATTTAGATGCTGTGAAACCTGAAATAAAGTCTTGATTGCTTCAGTCAAGCTTCTGGGACCTACATGAATATATTGCCTTTCCACATTCTGCAATAGTATAATCACAAACGTCAGTGTGTTTTACTTTAACTTACTGGGATGGGCCAACGCAAAGTTTCCTAACTGTGAAGTGGAAGTAACATGAGGATGCATATGCTGTTGCAGCTGTACTTTTGACCAACAAAATGATTGGCTTTTTTTTCTTTCTAAAATGCAAAATATGTATTTTAAACAGCTGATTTTATCTTCTAAATACAGTTGACATTGTACAACTGTATTTAGACAGTTGTGGGTGAAGGACTTACATTCAGGAACTTTGACACGAGTTGAGGGGCTCCATTCACTCCAAAAGCCATGATCAGGCTTACAGCGAACCTGAACATCATAAGTACCACCTGACCTCAGGCTGTAAATCTTAAAACTCTTCCTCTGGCCTGCAGAGAGCTCCTGGAAATGAAACACATGTACATAAGAGTCAGGTGAGGTCAGTAAATTGTAGCCGTCTATGTAGATTTTAGGTGTGATGTTGGGGTTTGAGCATCAAACCCTGGCTTTGTGACATATCAGCGAGTCCTCTGACATGGAACTAAATGCAAAGTTTCACATTTGAAAGACAAATGCTCAAACCACCAGGTCATTCCATCTCACTGTCAGTGGTTTACTCACCTCCCATTTATTCTCATTTTCCAACTTGAGTCGGACCTCGTAGATGAGAGTGATCCAACCCGAGCGGGTGTCAGCCATTTTGGGGGGTTTCCATGACGCTTGAAGAAAAGGCCAGTCTTTGTCCTCTGTGACATTCACTACCACTTCTTCCGGAGGATTGGGCTTGACTGGGGAGAGAGGAAAAGAGAACATGTGTTTCTTAGATCTGATGAGACCCAATAATGAATGACAAGAAATCATGAAGGTTTTTAGTAAATAATAAATCACTCCAGATGTGCTAATATATGGAAAGGTCCAGCTGAGGAACTCTAACATTCTAGCTCTGACCACTGATATATGTTTTTGAGCAGGGTGTAAGAACAATTATTTAGACTTCAAATTATAAACCTACTGCAAAAATAGACAAGGCTGAGGTTAGTGAAAGACGATGATACTAATTAGGCCTGATATTCAATCATTGTAATAGTCTAATGAAAAGGATAAGTAGAGCACTTACAGATACTCTAAATTCAAGATAAAATATACTCCAGGTTAGTCAGGCATAAGTCTCTTCCATTACCAACTTGAAAAAGGGAACAATTTTCAAACCTCTGAAAAGGTCAGACATTTTTATAAAAAACTTTTGTGATATTAGCATTGAAGAAGGTGAAAAGAAGCGGATTGCTTTTTATATATATAATAAGATTATTTTCCAAAGCTGATTAGCAGCTTGTAGCTTAAAAATGTCACCGCAATAGCAATAGTCCAAAGACTTGAATTTTACCGTAGTGTCTGTAACAGCAAAAATCCAGATGTAACTATGATTTTTCACAGTACACAAAACAACACGAGTGCTATTCTGTCGAAAAACATGTTTTCTACTAAAATTCTCTCAAGGAGTTGTGTCAGGGCTGTCACACTGAATCTTAGCCACTTTCCCCTCACCGATGTAGACGACATCTATGTCAAGGGGATTGGAAAATGTGCTTCCCATCGAGTTGGTAGCCACAACGGTGATGTTGTAGTTCACCCAGATGGATGTCATATTCTTGCTGAAGAAGCAAGAGTTCTTGCCGGCCGTTTTGTAGTCAGGACACTCGAACACCCTCTCAGAGCTGTTGAGGAGAAGGAAAACATCATGCAGTTGTGTGATTTCAGACACTGTGCAGTAAAATACTAAGAACAGGGTGTGTTTTTTTTGTGCTACAATTTCTATAAAAAAAAAGATGTGTATTTTGAGAGGATAAGAGGATGATTCAAGGATGAATTGAGAAATTATTTTCTTCTCAATAGTGAACAGATTTACTGAAAGGAGGAAGAACCATTAACTACAACAATAGGAGATACGTAGACAACTAATGAATTAAAAGAATTACTAATTATTTCAAATTTTCTGGAACACTCAACAATCCACTTGTTGTGTAGTGATGTTACCTTGTGTGTAGGGTATTTTGTTTATGAAAATAATACTTTTGATAATATAATGGACCCTCAGCAATCACTGCAGGCAAAACCCCATTAGACTTGTGGTGGGTAAATGAGTATAGCCTTGAGAATTGGTATGGACCCGATGGGAACATATTGCTGTTGCTGTAGCAGCAGCTGCCACTGACTGGGGGGGGAATCGTTGTGATATTGTAACTTTCAGGATGCAATGATCTCGACTCACAAGGAAGTGCTTGCTGCTAATCTAAATGAACCACAAGTTTTAAAGTTTGGGGATGAAATTCCCAAGCTCTTTCTTGCTTGTGTTTTACATGAAACTACATTTGAATTAAAAAAATTGAGTGCTTTATTTAATAAAGTATACACTTATTAGACTCAAGAATAAATTGGGAAATTAATTAATAGAAAGTTTATTGTCGTCTGAAAATATACACCACACCGTGCATATCACAATGAAATTTCATTATATTGACTTAAAATGGACTATGGACCAAGCTTTCATAGCTTTTATTGCTTTAACACCAATAAAATAATTTATTGTAAGTGACATTTCTTTGTAAACAAATTTGAAACACGGACAAAAATAATCATCAAAGGTTTTGTTTGCAACCAACTGTCTCAAGGAAGGCTTTTTGGATTGAATGCACAAAAAATAACAGCCATTTTCAGTTTGAGCAATACTGAGGTGTGGAAGTAGTCTAGGGCAATTTCAAGATATAAAAAAGATTTTAAATTCCGAATTTGATTTGACAGTTTCTACAGCTTAACGTCTTTCTAGATATGTCAGAAAATGTCAGAATGACCGAAGTTTTCTTAGGATGTAGAGCATCACAATACTGCCCCTCCACCACCTGCTGCTTTGGTAGGCAGTAACTAAAAGAAGTCTACCACTTTTTTTTTTGAGTACAAAGGACACAAGTAATTCAGCTGTGAATTTCCTGCTGTGCTAAACAGCTAAAAGTCATAGCATGAATGAGGCAAATCAAATGCACTTCAAACAGTTCACCCAGCTTACATAAATGGCTATTGAGTAGAAGATGGCCTGTTGCTGAGCTCTGTGGGCTTCCATTTATCAGTTGTGCCTCGGCATATGTCTGATAGTCTGAATCAATTTAGCACATGTTCACCAAGTTTTTCAGTCTGTTGGAGAAAAATGGTGTGCTCTGCTGTGTCACAGGCAGGTGCATTATTTAAGTGAAAGGTAATTATTACTGTAACATGAGCAATATGAACAATATGGCAGGGAAAGAATCCTAAATGAGCAAATAACTTGTTGGTGTCACCCTAGAACAGAAGCAGCAGACTTTGTGATGAAGCTGAGAGACCTTCATTTTTGGAGACAAGTCACATGGTCAGATGAAACTAAAATTGAAGCGTATTAGACTGTGAAATACAGAGGTGAAAAGCTCATAATGTCGAGATGTCTTGCTGCAGGAAGGACTGTCATAAGAAATATTACAACATAAACAAAAAACATCATGGGGGAAATATTAACGCAACATCTGAAGGCAGGAAGACAAATTTGTGGGCAGAGACGGCTGGTAAATAAAACTCAATTACACCAGTTCAGTTATATCCCTTATGTGGATTATGTGATAGTCAGTGTATCTAATTAATATACACTCAAATATGTTTTTGCATAAACCTTTCTGATGTAGTATAATTTGTGACAACAAAAGACACATTTGTTGTTCTTGCTCTTCCTTAGGCCAACCACACACTTGACAGTTTTCTCATTAAGTGGAGGATGTGTTCTGACCCATTAAAATGATGCCAATAAATGCTACTTGTGCATTCAGGTCTCAGGCCATATCTCTAGTATCGCTGGCTGGATTTAACAAGTATCAGAAGGAGAACAGACATTCCTAACATAGCTGTCACCCTAAGTTTGTGAAACGTAACAGCACTTTCCCTGAATCATAATCCAGCCACAGCTGCCATAAATTTTCGCCACAAAGAGGTCCAGAATTGTTATTAGAATTTCATCTCTCCTTTCTGAATCTCTGCAAAAATCATTCATAAACTGAGTTCAACAGAAAAGTGACTATTATGAGGATCTAGTCTCTGCATTTCTGTCAAAACAGTTGCTTTCTTGTCAATAGTGAAATAATATTATCCCTTTAAGATTTTTAGGGGATAAACCTTGACTCAGCTTTAGTTCTTAAAATGACAAGCAAAGAGACAAGCTGTATTAAAATGAACAAATAAATAAATGAGAGGTCTAAGATACTTTTCTTTTATTAAAAAAAAAAAATGGTGTTATCTGTTGTACTATGGCTTTGCTGAAGGTAGCGGGATCTTGAAGCTACATTGTCACTTCAAAGAGATAGGCCTGAACTATTAAAGCAAGGTTACCTTAAAAGGTTGGAAGCAGTCAATATCTTACCTGTGGTAGATAATCTGCTACCACAAATTATCTATCTTGTTTATTTAATACATATTAGATTAGTTGGTCTAGCTGAAGCTGAAACTAATAACTCAGAGAGAGGTCAAGGCTTTCACCATCTTGTCACAAACAACTCTAAAAAACATTGCAGAAGTTAATTAGCAGGAGTAGTGTCAATGACAGGAGGAGAAATGTCATCAATGAGCTTACTATATAAAACAAGTACTGAGAAAAAACAAGTACATCTTTTCCAGTCAGAGTAACTGGACAAAGGATTATTAATAGGGTGGGAAAAATCAATGTAATGCCATTGAACTAATCCCCCAGAACATTTTTACTATCAGACTGGAAATGATTTATGTGTTTTGTTTTCAGTGTGCATTTCACACAAGACCACTGGTGGCACACTGCTTCTTACCTCTATTTACTGTGTAATCAACTATTAGCACTTTTGTAAATAACCTTCTAATGAAATTATGAACATTTTTCTGCGCTTGCAGAAAAATGTTTTAAGACTGGAGTTGTTTTAATGGCAGAAGGTTGCTTTGTTGTTGGTCCCTCCTCAGGACCCAATCTAATGTGAACTTATAATAAATAAGGGGAGCTACCAACTGCAGATCACTTTAGAAATTCTGAACTACACATTTAAAGTAGTAATATTTAGCTAAATTAACTTCACTGTAGTTTCATATTTACAGACACAATGAATACTAATTCATTGCAACTATCAGGACTGTTTTTCTGAATTAGAGTTTACTTCTGCTATCAAACATTCATTTCCTGTGATTTTCAGTCTCTATTTGTCTTATCGACATGTATCTCGGCTGAGTGGATTAGGCTATAAACAAAAACTAATCCGCTGCATCCTCTCCTTTTCCACATCTGTGTTGGCTCCTTATCAACCCTACTCACGTTTTAAACTCCACCTTCACAGGAACAGGCGGTGCCACAT
This sequence comes from Brachyrhaphis roseni, assembly GCA_903066815.1. Classification (NCBI taxonomy): domain Eukaryota; kingdom Metazoa; phylum Chordata; class Actinopteri; order Cyprinodontiformes; family Poeciliidae; genus Brachyrhaphis; species Brachyrhaphis roseni. Next base: position 12,051 of record CAEFZY010023934.1, read on the forward strand.
AACCCTTTACAATCTTTATCCTCTTACACCAGTCTGCTGCCCTCAGTGATTCACATTATGAGGTTTCCACTCTGTGGTTCACACAGAGGGTAGCAGGTGAAATGCATCCTCATTTACATCTTAATTGTGCTTGAAAATAGGTACAAAATTTACTCTGTATTTGTCCATAGCTGATAGAGACATACACCAAAAGACTTTTAGGGATTTTTACCTTTTAAAAAATAAACAAATAAAATAACATGCCTTCAAGGTATGCAATATTTTATGTTAGTCTATTACATCAAATCATTGCAACACACATTAAAGTGTTTAGTTGAAACGTGAAAGAATGGCCAAAAAAAGTCATAAGGTCATGAGGTCAAGCCACAAACAGAGTAAGCAACACTATCTTTTGGTCTCTGAAAAAATTGATTGTTTTCTTTCAAAAATCTCCCATTAAGTTTTTTCTTTGCTTTTCTTAGCACATATTTAAGCCATTTGGATGAGAGTGGCTGCTACACTAAAAATCACCACAATTGATGAAATGGAAATTAACAAGAGCAACATAAATATTTTTAACAACCAGGAATGTTTATTATAGACAATCTGAAGGGTTTAAAACATCTCATAATCCCAACATATTTGAAATCATGTAAAAAAGGCCATAAAAGATAAATGTGGTCAATGCAATTAAATGTAAAAGAAGCCTTTTGAAAAAGAACCAGATGCTAATATTCAAAGTATAACCAGAAAGATTCTTAGGAGGCTACAAAATAATTACATAGCACAGTATACCTATTGCCAAATCTGCTACTGCTAATCCTCATTATTGAGAATTTTAAAAATATTTTAAAGACATGGAACTCTTACAAAAATGTCATTTGATTTTGTTTTTCTAACTTTGGTAATCTTTCCCAACTAAGACTACTTTTCTTTATATGTATAAAGAAAAGTTATGATCAAACTTGTCCACGCTCTTGCATAGCACTGAGTGGAACATCTCAGTCTTGACATGATTAAACAGGTCTCTTCTAAAAAGTTTCACTTTTACTTTTCTGCCATTTTTGTTGTACTTTCCTCAGCTGAACAGCAGATTAAAAAATTGCCATCTGTGGCACACTTTTCATTGTGTAATTTACATTTAATATTGAAACATGATGAGCAAAATTCCATTAGACGGCAAAGAATCCTACGGTATCAGCTTTACCCACATCTGTAAAGTGATACAATAAAAGCACAACAGAATCCTACTTCATGGCAGACTATTTGGAAAAAGAAAACAAAAGACAGGCGTTCAAGATAAAGGATGTTCTGCTTTTGATTCTCCTCTACCGAGCAAACAAGTTAGAACAAGAGCAGAAGTGGAATGCAGTCCCTGTTCACACTTGGACTTGTCCAACCCATTTAAATTGAGAAGTGTAGTGAGGGCTGTATTAAAGCTAATATCCTCTTCTAACAAGCTGTGGAAAAATAATCTCAATCACACCAATAGCTTTGGTAGTTTAAAAATGCTTCACTTGGTGAACAAAGGTTCCATTCATCTAAAACTGTGCTTTGAAAAATCTTTGTCGAGTGAAGGATAATCTTCTACAGTTTGATCAGAGCATCTCGAACTTTGAACTAAGGAAAATCGGGAGAGGATCGAAAACATGCAGGAAGGTCTGGATCGAAAGCAAACCTCTCATTAGCAGCAATTAGTCAGTACTTTCACGGTGCCTAAAAATAATTTCTATTTTTTGTCTCATTTGTCTATCCAAAACCTTGTTACACAATCAACTTTAAAAGAGTTGGAGCCTTTTTCAGTAGTTGACAGAGTAAGAAGGTCTTATTAGTCAACTCCATCAACACAACTGTTCAGCAGCAACTACTTTGTTTGTTTTTGTTTTGTTTTTATTAAGTCTCAAGCATAGACACAACAGGGTGTCAAGCCTTTAGCACATGCCACCATAAACACAGTGCATAGAAATATTAACAATTCATTAGACAAGGACACATGCTGACCGTAACAGGATCGAGACAGACTTCACTTTGATGAGATATCTGGAGGTTTTTTAATATCACTAGATCTAGTTATCCCCCCAAGGAAGCAACTTACCCTTCTTTGCGGTAGTACAAGGCGTAGGTGGTTGGAAGCCCGCCATCAGAGCCTGGTTTCCACCAGCAGGTGAAGGTCTCTTTTTCTGGAGAGCGACAACTGATATTTGTTGGCTTCCCTGGTGGGCTGTATCCTAAAGACAAAAAACACAAATAAATTCATCTGCAAAGAAAATAATGGTCATTAACGTAATTTATGAGCAGTTATTTATAACAAGTTAATTATTCAGTTTTGGATCCTGTTTCTTGTTTCAACACCCAGTCAACCTTAAGGCACATCTCAGATGTCTTCACTCATTAGCGGAAACTGCTGAAAGTCTGTTTAAGTCTAGCTGAATACAAATATCTGACTTTCTCCCTTTGTGATAATTTAAAACACAAAAAAAGAGAATTAACGTTGTTACAGATAGATGAAAAAAAAATTGCTGGATCTTATTTTAGCCATCAATAGCCTCCTTTCTGTTCTTTTCTGTATTTAAAACCTGAGAAAAGATTTCCCTAAAAAGTTTCCTTGGGCAAAATGTATACTCATCTGTTTAGTCGTGTTTCCCTCTTAAACTGCTGATTTTAATATCTCTGATAAGGAAGGATGGATAGACTGTGTAGGAACCTTGTCTTTAATATTGAAAGTACTCTTTAATCAATACTTAAGCGTTATTTATACATGAAAACACCTTTAGCAGGCTGCTAAAAGGTGTTTTCATGCTAAGAATGAGGGATGATTCGATTCAGTCAACCACCGCCCGTTGACACACACTCACTCATGATTTTGAGAAACAACGTAATTGAATTTCAATTAGTTTATGAGACCAGATTGCATTGGATTGATTTGATTATAAAATTCTGGATTGGATCTGTTTGTCTTGTAAAATGACTTGCAATAATTTGTTGTGAATGGGTGAAAATAAATAAATTGAACTAAGTAAAACACATACATAAGACAAGAACAGGAGTGATCTTTTAGTCAAATGAACACTCATTTAACACAATGAACATGCTGAAAACATACAGGTGTTATTTTTGGATACAGAAGTTCCAATCAGATTTAACTAATGAGCTGGTTCATTAGGGTCATTAATTCCTCCCACACGATGAAGACCAGGAGCAACTGAACACAAACACATTACCTGCTGGAAAATATATTTCATTAACAGGCTTTGGAAAAAAAAAAATTGTATCAAAGGATCATTTAATTTTACTGTTGTGAATATGGATTCTGAAACTATGAAAAGGAGACTCTGAATTGGTTCGTATTCTGCTTATACATAACTTAAAAGGCTTTGAATCCACGGAAGGTGTTTAGAAGCTGGGGTTAATCTAAGTGCAAATCCAATGGCGAACTTACCCTCTCCTGCTGCAATCTGGATAAATAATATCAACAGCCACAGCAGAACAACTCCCCCAACCTTCTTCATCGTGGCACCACAAAGCCTTTGCTGTGGGATTGAGCAAAAAACACAAACAAAGACAGGTGAGCATGACAGACTGCCTGATACGGGCACTTGGCCAATCACTTGACCCATAACATTCGCGATGGAACGGAAAAAAATTGCTGTTTGCAGTGGAGGCATTTGTCTGCTGCTGGCACATTCTGACTGACATGAAAAGCCAGCATGCTGTAATAATATTTACTAAAGGAACAACAAAACATTACAAGAAAAGATACGGCACGAGTGAGCATTAATTATAACAGAAGAAAAAAACATCAAATACTTTACTACAGAGAGAAGACGTCAAACATTTACTCAGAAAGCATTTGTGCAGCGTGAGCTGTTAACATTCAACCCAACACAGGGGGCAAGGAGGAGAAAAACTGAATAAAGGAAAGCAAATGAGAAAAAAACAAACAAAACTCTTGTTGACTCTCTAACTAAAGATTTAAAAACAGAGACACCCACACACATTCTCTCAGTTTCTGACTAACTCTACCAGCTGGTACAGGCAGCATAACTGATTGCATAACCTGAGCTAGGGCTCCATAACAGCAGAAGGCTGGATTGCCATTACCCGCAACCGTCTAGACTTCCCACATCTGCCTAGCTACGGACAGATGTCTTCATTTCTACGCTGTGTTTCTAAACCTTTGTTTTTCAAATGACTACAAGAAGAAACAGGGAAATAGCTGGAAAGAAATGTTATTGCCTAAAACTGGCATTAAATGCTGAGCACCTTCAGTGCAGCACTTTCTTGTAGACAACAAAAGGACGTTCTTTTGTTCATTGTGAACATTTGCAAATGAACTTCCTTTCAAGAGCTATGGATGTTTATTCAAACAAAATGTTAAAAAAAACAGCCGTCTTTAGGGATTTTCCCCCCCCCATCAGTCATCTTCCTATTTACTTGCACCTAGCAAGACAGTGCAACATACCTGCAAATTATGTTTTATGTTTCAAAGACCATCCTGTTGCTGTAGTTTTTATTACAGCGAGTGACAATTCTTAATTAAAAAAAAGACAAAAATTTGCATGCAATTTATTATGATTTTGATTTGGCTCTGAAACTAAGTGCACTCACTGCCTGTTTCCACTGTTCAATGACAGAATACGGAAGAAAAACTTCCTGTCCTCACATGCTGTTCAGGACGCACACTCTAAAACACAACTAATGAGCATGGTGAAAACATGGAGGTAGAACATTTAAATATAGGAGTGCCTGTGGTTTCCCAGAGCATGCCAGTGCAGTGATTTATGACAATGTACGCCAGCCCTGGATTCATACCCTCAATTGAGTCTTTTTTCCCATTTTCTTGTTGTTTTTGTTGTTGTTGTTGTTATTAACCGAGTAACTTTTTTTTATTTGACACATTCAAACATATAGCACTAGATTAGTATTACTGCAGATCAGACTCCCACATTTAATGTCAAAATATTCCAGAACAATCCAACTACAAATAAATTATATTGCTTTTTATATTTTTACTATTAAAATCGTTTCGTTTAATGTTAGGAGATCTTATATGAGTTTACTATCAGCAAAACAGCTGAACATGACTGTAAAGTGGAAGGAAAATTATAAATATTTTCAGATATTTTATAAAAATACATATCGTCATGCTGGTCAATATTTTGTACAGCAGCTACAAGTGAAATTCTTTTGGGTTGTGCCTTTAAAATTTTGCGTATCTCGAGACTGACATTTTTAAACATTCTTCTTTACAAAATATCTTAAACTCAATCAGATTGGGTGACTGTCAATTATCAAGTTTTGCCACAGATTATTAATTAGATTTAGAAATGGACTTTGACTGGACCATTCTGCTTTGATCTAAGCCTTGTAGCTCTGGATAAATGTTTAGGGTTGCAACTCTTCCATAAAGGCATAAGCTTTGGAGTGATGACTGTTAGTTGTCCTTTCATCAAAGTCTGCCCTGAGCTGTAGATCCCTGCTGCTTCTCCAGAATTACCAGACACTTTACTGCTCTCTTTGTCTAGCCTGTCAGTTTATGTGAACATCCATGGTAGGTCTCTTTTCTCAAGCTCAGTTTAGAAGATGGGTGGAACAACGCTTCCTGATGTGTTCATCACTATAATGTGGTTTTAACCCTGTTTTAAAATTCTCCTCGAGAATTTGGAGGGTTTGAAGTTGCAACAAACTCTTTTAGTATGATGAATTGATTGAGTCATCATACCACTGATAGGACTGATTAGACAGCCCTATCAATGTGATTAGGGCTGGGTAAATATGTATGAAACCCTTTGAAAAGGTTAATTTATGATAATAATAAACTGTAAAAGGTGTGGCTCATTTCCCTTCCACTTCACTAGCATGATACACTCTGTGCTGGTCTGACATTAAACCTAAATACCACGTATGACCATCATGTGGTCATACTATAACAAAACATGGAAAAATCTTAGACGTAGGGTTATTTTTGGAAGACTGTGTAAAAAAGTCTCTACTCACATTTGTTTTCCTTGTTTTACTTTATTGCTGCATATTATCTGTGTATCTCACAAACTGTTCTTAGAGTTAGATTTTCTAGAAAAGGGCTTGTATTTCCAACATATTAGTTTTATAGTGTAGTAATAAAAAGTAAAATAGTTTTGTCTACCGCTGGAATGTAAACACATTGTGGGGTGAAATAATCTGAAACGGGCGATCTCCAACATGTTGCGACTTACTCCGTGACTGATCTGAATGCCAAGGATCTGCCTGCAAACTATGTGTGCCTCCAGGTAAATTCTACATTAATAATGTGCTGCAATAATGCTCAGGGATGTGGCTGCCTGGGCATGTGTTGTCACACAGCCTCTGACTAACTACTAGTTTAAGTCTACCTTGTGCAATAGCCGCAGTGTTTCTCAACATATATCTGAAACTTTTCCATTTATACATTCATTCTGGAGACACCTTGTTTATCTTTAAGAACCTTAGAACACGGACCATATCCAGCTCATGTATACTATACTGCCTTCATTTCAGGAACGTCACCATGATCTGATAATTGGCATTAAGATCAAGGCACCGGATTAGCCTCCTGCTACATATAGCCTTCTTACATAACCAGTAGCCGAGACCGTGGGACATAAGCTGCTCCCCATTGCAGCAAATCTTTTTCCCTAAATCTAGCGATGATGCACAGTTTATATCATATGGTTGTGCACTTTTTATGCTTTGCTTCTTCAATCACAGTAATTTTGGCTTAAGCTTCCTGTCAGAAGTGCTTTAAGTCACCCTTGAAAAGTTTTGGTGAGGCAGTCTCTCTTCCAAAGTTTCACCTATGTTCCATCTTTTCTCCACTAGTAAATATTGGCTCTCACTGTGAATTACCAATGCTCAAAGCCCTTTTAAATAGCTTTCCCTTTTAAAAATGCTTCCCAGACAAACTGATGTTAATTGGCTTTGTTTTTCATCTCTTCTTGAATTTTCTCACATCGGATCACAATGTGTTTCTTTTTCAGATCTTTTCACCTAGTCTGTGCTGTCTATTTAACTGGTTTCTTGATCCTATAGATACGGCAGTAAGCGGGCAGAGTGTGTTTAGTACAATTCAACAAAAATAAAAGTGGATTACCACCATTAATTTGTGATTTAACAAGGAGTCTATCTTTTCCACACAGAATCAGATTACTTTGCATAGCTTCACCCCTAAATAAATAAAATTATTTGTTAACTGCCTTTTTGTTTTTACACATATTTGTTTAGTATTAAAATCTGTTTTATAACCTGCAACACTTCAGTGTGACAAAAAGCAAAGACATAAGGAATCCCTAGGAAGGCAAATCTTCTTTCACCTTGTTTGCAATCCATTCAGTTCTTGTTAGGTTTAGTCCTTCCCAGTTTTGTTTGAATTACTCCCGATTTCTGCCTTTGAGTTTTCAACTTGGAGCACCTTTGAATTTGCTTCGTTAAAAGTGTTTTTCCGCCTTACTTGGCTTCTGCTTGTTAGCGTTAAATTGCGTCCCGAAACACATCATCTCTGCTGAGGGCAACCGTACACATGAGAAAGTGATATCCAAGCAACAGAATGCGCAACCCACATGCATTTGATGCAACATGCACCTGCATGTGTGTCTACACAGCATGTGGATGGAATGAAGTTACAAGCTATAAACTGAACTATATGTGAAATGTTCTTTACACTACCAGTAAGTTGTTTAAGATAAATTTCTTCTTTCTACCTAATAAATTAGCAATTTTGCATTTTTTTTCCTATGATGTGCAGAAAACACTCAGATAAACAATCCCAATTAAGTTACCTGTTCTCCCATAAAGAACATGGCAAACAAAAGACACGACCCAGAAGACTAACACCTACATTCCGATTTTGGATGAATCATTCATGAGCCGAGTCCTCCTGAGGCCTCTCAATTTCAGAAGGTGAGAAGAGCATGTATCAAATGGTGTGCTGAGGGCAACTGTGATCAGAGAGAGGTGTCAGCTGGTGGCAGACATATGATTAAATAGCACACCTTTGTGTGGATCACATGTACATAAAGTTTTTCTCTTATGAATAGTCAAAGCATTCTCAGGAGGCCTGACCAACACAGCTGACTTTACGGCATTCCTCTTTCCAAGAACCTGTTTCTAGTTTCCAAAAGGTTACGAGAACAACCAGAGGAGTGAGCCATATATCCTGAATGATTAACGGCACATTTATGCATTTCAGTTTTATATTAACTTGAGCTTAGTGGGATTAATATAAAAAAGAAGAAAAGGTAAAGAGGCCATTTGAGTTCTTGGTAGTACTTTCTTTAAAATCTGGATAAACAGCCTCTCAGTTTCCTGGAACTGAAAACTTTATTTCAACACAGAAAGAGCAAAGATGATGTGGTCCAGCAGGTTTGGCATGACTGAAACGCGGTTCGTTATGGCAACAGCTCCTCGACTTTCTAACCTTTTATCTGTAAATTTACGCTACAATCCATTTTGTGATTCTGGTCGCGAAGTGCATGGAGGTAGCTTGGCAGGAGGAATAACAGATGCCAGAAATTGCTGAAACTTCCCTCGTATCATAAGCTTGACCCGAAACCCTGCTCAAACTGGAACAAACTTAACACTTCCCAGTATTGTAAAAAACTGGTTTGAACAGCAGCACAAACAGATTTGTAGGAACTATTTTTTTCACCATCATACGGGTAGTCAGGCTTGGGAAGCTACAGAATGCAGAATCAAAAGGCATAAAGCGATTCCAGGTACACGGAAACTGGACTAACTTATTCATGGGCTATGATATATTCTGAATTGCCTAACACATGGGTTAAATCTGTACATGAGTTGTTGATTTTTGTTCTATGTTAACCTCAGACTAGGGTATGCAGCGAGTTTTACTTGAAATATTTCAGCTAGATCTCACGTTTATGTTTAAGTAAAAATATGAATTTCATCGATGTGCCTAAAAACTAAAGATGCAACGATTCCATTAAAGGTGAACAAATGCGCTGCCGACTCTTTGATGGAATTTATTTTAAATAAAAATGCATGAAGAAATTAAAATACTTGTACCAAGTCTTAATCGCACTTGTCCTGAAATCAATAAAATGTGCATCAAAGCACATGCTAGTGGTTGATGTATTTGTACGCCAAAAAATAGTGATAGATTTTAAGTCTAATGCATTTAATGAAAGGGTGAAAATGAGAACAGAGACCGTCTCTGGTTTCTGGCCGATGAAGCGATGCATGTTACATGAAAATAATTAATGACTCAAGTTAACTGTTAAATTATACATTCAGGTATTCGCAGTTCTAATATTCTGCTTGATAAAAGGCATATATACTTTAGGAATGACAACACCAGCATGAACAAACATAATTATATATAAACAAAACCTTAACTATAAGCACAACATAGGGACAAAAAAATTTAAATATGCACAAAGGGGTCAACAAACTTGTTCAATGTAAACTTTTTGCCCCTTGTCACAGATTGTCCTGCTTGAGAATGTGTGGTCTGTGAAATTTCACTTGCTTCCTTTTCTTGCCCAACCTAACTTACATCTGACAGTCTCAACATGGAAAAACAGCTTCAAGGACAACACACACATACATGCACGCACACCCCCCCACACGCACCCTTCCCTCGCTGCAGCCCTAATGATCCCACTTATCTTCAGTCAGCTCAAAGTCAAGACATAGATTTGCGAGATAAGAGCGGCAGCTAAATTTATGGGCCACTTCTCCTACGCCTGCAACTGTTTGAGAAAGAAATAATATTAGTTCAGCTGTTTTCTAAAGGGGACACATTAGCCTGATGTTTATACTCATTTATCTGACGCATAAGAATATAAATCTGCATAAATGTTAAATTTCTGAATGTGGAGCCAAGGCAGGTGGATCTGCAGGGACTTTTTAATGTGGCTTGAGGCGTGCGCCCGTTCCCATTGTTGGGGCGTCACAGACATCTCAAACCCAAGTCCAGATGTTGTGGGGCATCCAGAGGGAGGAACAAAAATGTAGATTTATTCATTAGCTGAAGCGAAAAAATTGGGTTAGGTCACCATTTGACAATTCTGTGAAGAACTTTAATGATGTAGCTGTGAATTGAGTCACTGCTTACCTTGGTGCCAATCAACATGTGCCAATAAAAAAAAATTACACCACCTACTGACTACTGCATCCTTTACATGAGAACAGAAGCTAGAAGGTAAATTTACAGCCAAGCATGCAATACCTGTCATTTGATAAGGTCTGGGTCTTTACTGACCTTTCACTGATAATAGTTAGACTGCTGTGCACTTGCTTTGGCATGAAATTGGCCTGTTGTATTCAATGTTATTAAAATCTAATAACTGAGTTTTTACTGGTTGTGTCTTCTAAATAAATAAAGGGTTAAATAAAACGATGCTGACTTTCAACATGCACTCCTTTAAAAGTTTTAAAGCGCCTGAGAGGCAGCGCCGCGTAAACGTCCTGGCCCTGACAGCAGCAATGCAGTTAATTAAAGCCTCCGTGTCTGACTTGAAGCGGAGAGAGTCACTAAGCTGCAGGCGACTAACAGTGTAATCCCGTATTGAGATGATCAACCTGGTCCTATAAAGGTTGAGAACTTCTGCCACCTCTTCCTGACCTGACTTAAGTCCGTTAAAAACAGAAAGAACAACCCAGGTAAAGAAAAAAAAAACTACTGAAACTCTGCATCCTCATTTCTGCACGATAAACGAAGTGAAAATCACATTATTTTATTTCAATTCAGACTCCAGCGACAAAAGACATTTTAATATTCTCTCCTAAGCATTTCATAACAATTACAAAAAACTAAAAACAGGAGAAGTGGGGGAGTTTACCGGCAGTCGACAGGTGTATCCGCGTCTCTCTGTCTCTCTCTCGTTTGCGCCTTCGCTGAAGCGACTCCTGTGAAGACCGAGCAACTTTTACCTGCTTTCAACTTTCCTGCTTTCCTTGGAAAGTTGAAAGGTGAGGTGTGCACACGCTCCACCGAACCGTGGGAACCGCTCAGCACGCTCGTCCCGTCTGCAGAGGAAGCGCGACTGGCACTCTCCCCGCGCCCTGATGGATCAGAGGAGGGCGGGGATGGTGCCGAGGAGCCCAGGCTCCAAACCCCGCCCACCGCTCAGGCTGCCACAGATGAACCGAAGACTGGCTCAACGAGTTTTGTTGTCAGTTTAAAAATGACACCTGGGGATTACACAGATCTGGTTTCTAAAGTTAAACTGTGTCGCTGAGACTATTTTCTGTTATTTCATGTTTCATATATATCCATTTTATAAGAATAATAGAGGTCAGCTAGAATTAACAAAAGTATTTCCTTGCTTAATGGCAAAAATAATCACTGTTTTGTTTTAGTTTGTTTTTTTCATCTTAAAGTCAAAACGTTAAATAAACCAAGATAACCATACCTTTAAATAATTTGAAAAGGTAAAAATGGTTATGCAAGGGTCGAATAACCTTCAGACAGGGAGGAACACCTGTGTATGTATTTAAAGATAACATCAAGCACATTGTATAGTTGAGTGGCGTCGTTGGAAAAAAAAAAAAAAAATCTAAGTAATTCAGCCAAGCTATTAGAAAGGGAACTGTGAACATCTATACGTCTGATCCGTTCCTTGGAGCCATTCCAGATGACTGAACTTACCACTTCCACTGACATTCAAGTCTAAATATGAAAATATGCAACAATCAAATTGTTCAGGATATTAACATGTTTTGGTGCAGAATTTGTGCATCAACCCCAGAACAAAACTAAAAGGCAATTTGACAATTGTTTTATCAATTATGATCTTTATATATTTGGATTTATATTTAAGTAATATTAATATAAATTTATATTATAAATATATTATGTTTTCTTCCAACTGCTGAGCAGCCATGTTAGTTTATCTCATCATCATATCATTTGTCTGATTATAAATAGATGTAAAAATGCACATTGTTTTTTTTGTTTGTTTTTTTTTCTCTTGTGATATCTATTTTTTTCATTGTTGCTATGATAAAATCTTACTGATGTAACCTCTTTACACTCTTATCAACATATAAAACGAGCAATTTCCCTTGGGTCATATTCTAAGATGAAACCATAGTTTAAGGTTCAGTTTAAGGTATCTTGACATCCTACACTGCTTGGTTAGGCAGCCAATGTGATTGTGATCTAGGTGAGCTACAAAATGTCACCATAATCCTGAAACCTCAAAACATAAAGGCTTAGGTTAACCTCAGAGTGAGCTTCCAGGAAATGAATGCAACTTGCCGACCATATTGCACAGGTATCAGTGATAATAACTAATACATGTTACCATATGGAATCGGGTTGCAAGTGATGATGGTAACTTTGAAGAAAATAAGCACCAGCATTTTATTTTTTTAATGTGCGTTTGGGAAGGAGTGGCACTTCACTGCAGTCTTTAAAAAAATGTAAACACTCTCCCTATCTGTCATCCTATCAGGGAACAGGCGTCCATGCTGGTATCAGAAAGGAAAACACACTTTAAAATGCTCCCCTGTGGTAAACCAAGACAATTTGCCTGTGCTGTAATTATGCCCATTATGACCGAAGAAAAGGCTGCCGTCTTTATGCTGCAAGATCCTGGCTTTCTCTGCAAAACAAAAATAGTCACGTCTCCTCAGGGGGGGCAACACATGGTGCCTGCTTGGCGCTACCTTAGTAACTTTTGGTCGCTCTGAGTATGAACAAATATTGTAAAACGCACCATGAGCATCTGAATGATGTGCTGTAAATCACTTTGTATCCTTTTTCCTCTTTCCTCTTGCAGAGAGCTATAAAGATAGTTTGGTCTCCAAGCACAGTATATTAGGTCTATGCAGAAAATCTGTCCTTGACTCTCTTTTCCATACTTTTCCATAAATGTGTAAGCTGAAGAGTATTTTTTTAAGAGCTCTTCCCGTCTCTGTGTGATGAAAAGAGAAAGATGGGCCGTTCAAAGTGGAAGGTACATGTTTTTTCTGGGAACAAAAGTACCCTGCTTTCAGACATAGACATCGCTTACGCAAAAGTAAACAATGTTGAGGTGCATTTTGTTTCCAAGGAAACTCCAACACTGCTTTGGAGGGCACAGGAGGAGATGTGGCGACAGATTCCTTCAGGGATCTTTGCATCCGATTATTGTCTGTCGCATGAAACTTCCTCAGAGCTTATTGTGTTCAATCTCTGGAAAAACACTCCTCAACAGATTTTCATGGCCGGGCACTGACGCAAATGCACACATGTGCTTTCTTGCTGAACGCTTTCAATGAAGGGGAATAGAAGTTTCTGGAAACATGCGTAGTGTGGTATAGAGTGGCCAAGCCAAGGTCTTCCTTCTTAAAAGTGAAGCAAGTGCACATGGAGAGCACTTGTTGCAATACCGCTGTTGATTTTCCACGACTGATTCACTTTACTTTCTTTTTTAAAAGGAGAGGGCTCTTCAAGCACATACAGCCACATTTTTAGTGAATGAATACTCAAAAGTTTGTTGCGTTTGCCATGGACTGTCCAATATTATTTGTGAATAAGGAGCCACGAATATTCATATTAATACAGGATCTTAAATAAATCCCGCTATCTGTGAGTAATCTACTTTTAGCCAGACTAACTGGTGGCTCTCTATCGGGATGGCCCAGGAAATCACTCCCCCTCCCGTTTTCAGTTCTACTTAGTAGCACTAATGTTACATAATATGGCCATCTGCTCTTGACATTGATTTAAAGTCTCACTATGTCTGCCCTGTGAGTGTCAGCAAACATTTGTACACAAGCGGCTTTATTGATGCCCCTAATAGCATGTTTTTACTATCCAGTGCAATGATATACAAATACACGTTGCCCCAATACTTTGATTTAGTTTCAGTTTTTCACACATTTGTAATATTTCTTAATGTCAACATTTTTCAAAGAGTGAGAGGTGACTCGATTATATGTAAGTATATACATATGTGTGTGTGAAAAACATATACAGCGAAAGAAACAAAGAAAGCGAGAGAGAGAGAGAAAGAGAGAGAAAGATTAGGTCCCATACTCCGTGCAAATGAAACCAGCGTTCTGTATCTGCGTTCATAGTGACATCTAGCGGGTGCTTGCAGAACTGATTTGAGCGAAACTCAAACTGTACAGTTGAACCTGGATGTTTAACATGACATTTCGCACCATCCCACCCAAGGAAAGGTTGCAAAAACTTTATCTTTAAAATCCTTAAAAGGTTTTAACGTGCAAAAAATCAAGGGGTATGAATACTTTCAAAATAACTGCAAGAGTGGCAATTGCTTCAGTTAATCAAATGTTTCTTTGTTTTTTGTTATGGGAGATAATAAATCTTTTGATCCTTTACACACATGCCAAATATTATTCACTTTGGATCTGGGCACCTAAATATATTTGTATTTAATGAAAAATAAAAGATAAATGTAGAAAAAGGACAAAGCACACAAAAAATAGGACAACAGAGTATATCCATCATTAGAACTTGTTGGGTCAATTTGTCTCTATAATTAGCTGAAAATTAGATATTTCTAAAGACACTCTATTATAATTTAAAACCACCCTTGTAATGATCTCCTTAGCTGTAAGGTCAAAACATAAAGTCTGAAAGTTGTTACTGTCTGCTTGTTTAGTGCAGACTGGTACAGAACCATCTTCGCTCCGCTGGGGTTTAAATGCCTTACAAGTGTGAACTGACTCTCGGCGATTCACGCGATATTTGCGTTTTTGCCAGTCCCATATCTTGGACAAGCCAGTTGGTGGCGGTACTGCTCCGTTTGTCAACCACCATTCACAAAAAGTAGTAGAAGAAGAAGGTATTGCACAAGCATGGCTGCGTTCAAAAGAAAACGTGGAGGAGATGGAGCCCCGGACAAAAAGGGGAAAAAGGGTAAATTTGTTGCAGATAAAGGCGAAACTCCGCCTGAAAACGAGCAGGAGACAAAAAATGAAGTTACTGTAACAGCACCGGTTTCTATGGTAAGTGACTAGCCTTGCTATTAGCCATTAAGCTAGCACCAGCTCTCCTGTAGAATCCATTTTTATTTGTTAAAGAAGGTGATTAATGGTATTAATAGAAGACTTCAGCGTTTAATAAACCACTACAAACATATAACAACAAGTGAACGTATGGACAGAAGGTGTTTAGTTAAAACAAAGGTGTGAAAAATAACTGAAATACCAAAAACAAGCGATTAAAAATGCGGGGTTTTTTTAGATTTCTTCATTCCCCATGATTTGTGGCAGTGAATAAAATCGTTATCAATGACATGTTATATTAATTTGGCAATAGGATTACATTGGGAAACTTTTATATGAATTCACAAATCGTCAGCTGCTTTCGCGATTTAAACTTCTCCACAATGGAAAGACACTGAATTTTAACATTGTTCAAATGTTAGGGCAATTTCCAAAAATTGGAATTCAGTGTGATTTCCAAAAAGATCTTTGGCGGTGCATAGATGTATTATTGATGGAATAAAAACTTACTTTATTGCATTGCATGCATCCATTTTCATTACGACTGTCATAGGGGCTGATTTTTCTAAGACAACCAGTTAGTTTGAATATTTACAATGAAAATTATGATCAAATGAAATAACTCCCTAATGAAGGAACGTCTAAGCTTGAAATGAGCCTACCAGAATTCCAGTTTGTCTTTGGTTGCCTCTAATTGCGAGTAGTTTAGGTCTTTATGACTTTTGTGTTGTGTGGTAACCTCGAAAATGTATATAAAATCTCAGAAATTACTGTCACAGAATTTAAACAACCATTTTCAAGAAATGCATTTTAAATGGAAACGTAACGACTGGGTTTATAATATTTTTATCTGTTAATAAAAATATTATTAATGTACCTTAAATACATTAATATAGCTTGATGTATTTAGTTTTTGTTTTGGTTCTTTAAAATATGCAGAATATTTTACTTTATTATCTTCTTCTGGACTTTACCTGGTAACACAACTATAACTCCCATTAGCTGAGTAATTAGTTTCTATGTCAGATTAATAACAGACATGCAGTTTTCAGTTGCAGTTTTCAATGAGCGTTATTTTAAAGTTACCAGTGGCACTCCTTGTCCATCTGCTTTTCCTGCAACTAGTTTGATGTTGTGCGATAATCTTTCCTAAACAGGGCAAATGGACCAACAAGGAAAGAGTTCTTATCTTCTCTTCAAGAGGAATCAACTTCAGAACCAGACACCTGATGCAAGACCTGAGGACCATGATGCCTCACTCAAAAGCAGGTCAGTGTTGAGGCATTCAGAGTTCTCTAATGATGGTAACGCCTGAATGTATGATGAGCCAAGATTAACTTCCACAACGTTCTGTACCAGATACCAAAATGGACAGGAAGGACAAGCTGTTTGTTGTTAATGAGGTAAGCTTGTGAAGAGCAGAATTCCTCTCATCTCACAGCAGAGTCTGATGTCTGTGTGCTTTCCAGGTGTGTGAAATCAAAAATTGCAACAAGTGCCTCTTTTTCGAGGCAAAGAAGAAGCAGGATCTCTACATGTGGTGAGGGTTTCTGTCTGTGGTACTTTTTTTCAATCTTTTAAGCTTGATTATTACTAGAAACCAAATATATTTTACACTGAATCATTCTATTTATTTAATTTTTTTTGTAGGATCTCCAACTGCCCGCATGGACCTTCTGCAAAGTTTCTGGTTCAGAACAGTAGGTTGTTTCTCTCCTTCAGCTCTTAGATGCAAAAGATATTTGTAGTGTTGCAGATACTTGATAAATGTTATTGCGTCCCTCCCAGTTCATACGTTGGCTGAGCTCAAAATGACAGGAAACTGCCTGAAAGGATCCAGACCCCTGCTCTCGTTTGATCCAGTGAGTGTCACACAGGGAAAACTTGCTGATTTGGCCAGTGAAAATAAAACTAACATGGATATATTTTGCCTTTGTTTTGTGCTCCATGATCTGAATAATGAGCAGAGCTTTGGTTGATGAAGTCTAAAACCATCTCTTTGTTTCCTTTTAATAGAAATTTGACAAAGAGCCCCAGTATGCTTTACTGAAGGAACTCTTCATCCAGGTATGTTTTTTGTTTTTAAAGCTGGAAAAGAAATTCCCCCAACAGTCAAAATGTCTAACACAGGGTGGAATTTAGTGTGACTGAATTTTAAAGGTGGAAAAAGAAAGAAAATGTATTTCCAGACTTAATTCTGTTCATTGGTTTACAAATTTTTCCATTTTATCCATCTGTCAGTTACTTCATTCCTTCCATCAGTCTGATAGTCTGTTCACCCATTTATCTAGTTATCTATCCATTCCTTAATTTAATTTATTCCATCCATCTATTTTTTATTCATTATCAATTTTTTTCCAGTTTAATTCTGTTTAGTTCTTAAGTCCGTTGTTTTTGCAGGTTTTATATGTAAAGCAGACCAAGGCACAATATTTACTATATGTTTAGTTTTTTTTCCCTTTAAAAGAAATTAGCTTTGATAAGTATGAAAAAGTCTTAAGATTTTATCATGAAAAAATGTTTAGCAAATGGAACCTAACCTAGATAATTTAAATGCTAAGCACTTAGCTTTTACCCAATGCATGTATTTTCAATGTTTGATTTTGTTGTTTGGAGAATTCTTTTCAGTTTCAAAGAAATGATCTTTAAGTTTTCTTGTAGACATTTTCCACGCCTCACTACCATCCTAAGAGTCAGCCTTTTGTGGACCACGTCTACACTTTCTCCATCGCAGACAACAGAATATGGTTTAGAAATTACCAGGTGATCTTTCTTCATATATCCTCAAGTTTTACACTGTAAAAGCACATTTTTAGTAGACACTTTTACACAATGCAGAGTTTTTGTTTTTCTCTGGCTTTGATTTACATTTATAATAATTCCTCTATTTTTCCACTTTCAGATAATTGAAGAGGACGCCTCTCTGGTGGAGATTGGCCCACGATTTGTTCTAAATCTCATAAAGATCTTCCAGGGAAGCTTTGGAGGGCCCACGCTATATGAAAATCCAAACTTCCGATCTCCAAACTTGGTAAAAAATCATATTTAATCAAGTTTCTTTCTTATTTTTACAGTCACATTTCATATTTTTTTTTGTTTGTTTTGTTTTTCTCTTGTAATAATATTATATTGGATGATAGACATTTCATTTAACTTTTGCTGCCACTGCAAAAGTGGTTGATAATATTAGGGAGAGCAAATGTTCTCTGACTCTGTACCAAAGACGCCACAGATTAGCCTGTATTTAGTTTTTTCAGCATGATGGACAAAAAAACTTAACCCAAGAGGGAAAAAAATCCACTCTTTTGTATACAACCAATAAGCACCAACATGTCAAACTGAGATTTTGTGGTTAAAAAGTTATTACAGCAGAACTACTCGGTAGCTAAATAATTTTTGGTGAGATCAGAATGAGACAAAAAGCGTGGAAGCTCTAGATGCATGTGTGATATTCAGAGTGCTGCTTTTAAACAGGAAGTCTGTCTTTTTATGTTGCGCATACATTTTTTGGGACTGAAGTCCTGACTGTAGCCATTGTTGTAATCCTGCATTTTTTCCCCATGCATCCACAGCACAGACGGGAGATCCGCCTGGCAGCCGCAGCCAAAGTGCGAGAGAAGCAAATGGTGAAAGAGATTCAGAAAATAAAGAGGAAAGATGCGAAGGAGGAGGTCGACGACGACGTGACGGCTGACGTCTTTGTTACACCAGATGAACGGAAACCTGTTCACATTCAGACGGAGCCACCTGCGCCAAAAGTGGTGAAGAAGAACAAACACAAAGCTTTCAAGAGGGAGCGGATGCAACGGGGACGCAGATGATTTGCTTCAGCCACAATCCTCATTTTTTTCTCTTCTTGATGTCGTGCTGTGTTCAATGAAATGTGCAGAAACTAATTGGCCATGTACAAATCTTTATTTTACAACACACCTTAAGTATTTACAGTTCTTTTTAATAAAAAAATACATGCTGTTAAATAAACCAAGCTTGATATAAATTGTTTTGTATTAAAGAAAAAAAAAATTTTCCGGCGTACTTTGAATGTGTACCGCAAAAAAAGTATGTTTTTCCTCAGTGTACTCATTTCACCTGGGGTCCATTTTGTGTCAGATGAGTCAAATATTTGCTGTACAAAGAATCATGAACAGATACTTGTGAATCCCTGCATAAATATTTCCACATTGACACATTAAACATAAATGGAATTTACTCAACCCAGAACTTTTGAGTTTGACTTTGGCAAAAATACATAGATACATGACAGGACTGGGTGGGCAATGATCTTCCATGTGTCAAAAAACATAAATATGAACAAGTTAATTGTGCTAAAATATTAAAATTGTTTTACTCAATTCAAGTCTGAAGATTTTATTTATGAAAATGAGAAATATGAACAACAGTTGACATTTTCAGCCTTTCAAGAAGACGAGAACTCCTTGTTCTCAAGAAGACGATAGAAATAAGCAATAGAAATAGCTTTTCTATTGCTGCTCAACCTTATATGGCTGTGTGATCAAATAAAGTCATTTGTCCCAGCTGAGCTTGAGGAGCTTAGGGTCACAATAAATCAGCTGTTACTCCTCCTCTACCTCTTCATCAGGACAACAGAAATATTCCACAAAGCAGATCTGACCATCGTCATTCCTGACCAGGTACTGCAGAGAAAGAAGGCCCCTGCTGTCTGTCCTCACTGAGACTTTACAGGATATAGCCAAGGCTTTGGTGGATGGCTTTAGTAAGGACAACTTGTATCTGTCGCAGGAGGAAATCAGAAATTGTAATAAGTCGTTGAGGGATCCAGGGTGAGAATAATCAAACTATAAATGACTGCAAATCATTTGGTTTCTAGTTTCGTAAGCGCCTGAATGAAATAAAATGGTTTAAGGTCGAATTCATGGAATCTAGTGACATCTGGTGGTAAAAACAATGAACTACCTCTTATCAATGAACACCCTACCTTTGTAGGAAGGGTGAACTGTGGACCTTTGTTCAATAATCGCTTTAACTAAAATGATAAAAATGCAAAAATGTATTTTTAATTGTTGAACTTATGTAAGCAAGTTTCACCAACTGCTTCAATTCGCTTCAAAAATATCCTTTTGGTCCAAATGTTGAGCATTCCTTGGCCCTAGTTAAAATGATGACTCAGACCAGTATCCAATATTTTAAAAAGCAAAGGTGACTAACTGTTAGTTTAGTTTTTTATTAGATGACCTCTTGTTTTTCTGTGATGAATGAGCGTTTCCACTGATGACTTCACTCACCTGTTGGTTTGTGTCTTGTTGCACTGAAAAAGCTCCATCATATCTGAATCCTTGGAGTAATCATAATGAGCATTTCCAGAGTTTCCAAATGTGGACAACCTGCAGAGTGGAAATGAAAAATAACACGTTTTAAAGGTAATAGGGAGTACAACAAGAAACAATATGCAGGTTATTCCCTAGGGGAATACACATAATACAGGAAACAAAATTTTACTATTGCATAATTCCTGATAAATTAGTGATAGATTTTACTTTGCATTACTTTACTTGCCTCAACAGTTGAAATGTGAATTATTGGAAAGTTTTTTTTTTTTTTTTTTTCCATTTTTACTGCACTATCATAAACCATAGAACATTTTAAAAACTTCAGACAGTCCACCTGAAGTACGGCTGGCTGGGGGACATGGTGATCTGCAGCACCTCGCTGGTCATGTCCAGTTCAGAAAAGGCTTCCTTTAGACTCTCTGACTGAAGAATGACCTTGGAAAAGAGACAGAAACAAAAATTTACTCATATATATTCTATGAGGAGTCAAGAAATGCAGTTTTTTGAAGAACAAAAACAAGATGAACCTTGTTTGTGACATTGGAGCTGGAGAACTCAAAATCAATTGGTTCTTCTGGTTCTTGTGTGTTAATTTTGCAGACGGTCACTACACCACCATCCTCCAGGAACAATGTCAGAGGATGACCATACCCCATGTAGCACATTCGCAGAGCCGTTGATGCTCCTGAAACATCATACAAAGCATGAAGTTAAAAAAAAAAAAGTGTAGAATTGGGGTTATACATTTAGTTTTGTTTCATTTTCCAGTCATGTTTCTTTTTGTTTTCACCTGCTGCTGTGCTTCCTCCAAATATATTCAGGCAGTCGAGCAGAACAGTAAGATTAATTTGAAAAATAACAATATCTTCTTTTAATGTGAACTCTTGAAAGATATCTGCCTGAAAGAATTTAAAAAGAAAGAGTGAATATTTCAAATATAAACGCAGAAAAACTTGCTTCTCTAAGTGCTTAATAAAAAAAATGACCTGAATGAAGGCATTGGCTTGCATGCATTTGCAGTCCTCCACTGTGACCTTCAGGCCGTTTGCGGTTGCTGTGAAGACGGCGTGGTCCTTGCAGGTGATGGCTTTCAGGATATTGGAGAGATTGCGAGCGTTATCCAAATTGGCTACCAGAACATACTGTTCATCTTGACTTTGAGATTGCGTGGACAGAGGCATTATGGGGCTGAAAAACAAACAAACACAAAATAAATGTATATATTTGTCAACACTTGCAATAGGAATGTACATAACAGACCACATGATCTCATGTATAGTCAACCTTTGTGATTGGTACCATAATTTTTGGTTATTTTCAGTTTTATGTTTCCTAGACATTTCCTTCCCGCGTAATTCTCCTCGATTAAAAACTGTAGTGGAAATGCACCAATTTGTTTTTTTGTTTATTTTTCAATTTCTGGTTTTCTTAGTCTGACCAGTTGATTAAAATTTTTCAATCAAACAGAAAAATAGGCTGCATATTCTTTGACATAAGAAATATTTTGAAACCGCACTGAAAATGAAGTAATTACAAGACTATAGCCATTATTTATGCATCAAAGCTTATATCTCTAATAAACTAATAAACATTTATAGAGAAATATGGTGGAAGTTCATAGTTTTGAGGTCATAGTTTGTACTCGAGAAAGTATAACCGTACAAATATGCTGCTTTATTTAAGTGCGGAAAGGCCACATATGAATGTCGTGATCTTATTAAAAACAAAAAAATTATTTAGCTTAATGAACAGGTGAATAAAATGGTACATATTACTGCAAAATGCAACATAAAATCCCGGTTATTAATGTTTATGATTTACAGCAACAGATAAACATTATGGGTCGTCATAGATTTTTGGAGGAAAGGTGTATCATACCCAATGAATTTTTTATTTTCCCGTTTGCTAGCTAGTATGCTTAGTCATTAAAAATATTCTCACTATTACTAGGCATTATATTCTCCGAAATACAGTACAATATATAAGAAGACAAGTATGTAAAATTTATACTCAATCCACAGTCACTTACAAAATTAGAAGTCAGCAGAAAAACAACAACAAATGTTTTGAAGAAATCCCAACGTGCCCGCTCGCAAGTAGTTTCCGCTTTCGTCATCCACCTCTAACGGAAGTAGGATTGGCGTTCGAACATCACGTTCCAGAGAGTTCGCTCAGTTGCAACAAATTTACAGATATTCGCGCTTACCTCGCCGGCAGTACGTGACAACACCCGTGTTTTAATATTTGACTTATACAGGTAAGAGTTTTTGCTTTTAATTAGGAGGGAATCTTTGGGAGCCTTTAGCCTTTTAATGTCTCTCGTTAACCACAGACTTAACCCCGGAAGCTAACGTCGCCTAGCCATCGGCGACGTTTCTAAGGTTAAAATAACTATAAACAGTTTAAAATGAAGGTTTTTTCCGCTCCTTTTTTTTCTTTTACGTTAATCGGACTTTTATGAATTTAAGTCCTTATTAAACCCATGATAAATCCTATATACACATAGCACAGTTACATAAGTTAAATTTAAACGTTTTTGTTGTGAACGAAAAAAAAAATGTAGCAAACTGACCCAAGTCTTTTGTTGAGCCGAACTCAATTCGGTTTATTGAATTTTACCTAATTAATTGTAGTGCATTTAAATTGGGAATTGGTGACTTTTTTTTTTTTTTTTTTACCAGGATACACAATAAGTCTTTTTAAATGGGCCTAAGCTAAATGACTACTTCTCAAAAATCATTGAAAAATGACTTGTAATGGCTTAGATATTGTCTCATCTGCTTAACCACTGCCTATTTAGGGGATGAGCTGGTCTCCAAGCAAATTTGTTGCAATTTTACCTTCATCATTGACATTTAACAAATACAGACGTGACTATATACTGAAAACTGCATTCTTAAAAGGTGCTTAAGCTCTGTGAAAACAAGCAGCATGTAATCTGTGAGTACATTTTGACCAGTGTAGGTTACTTCATAGATTATATCGTAAAGCTTTGGCATGTCATCTAACTGGCTTTTAACATAAAATGTGTTATATGTCTTTATCGGAAGTGGGGGTGAGGGGATGCTGATTAAAGAAAGTTAACTTGTCTCATTTTGTTGTTCACTGACAGAGGAGTTGTTGGATATTTGGTCTGCCTTTACAGATGATACAATGACATTTAATAAAACTATGTAGCCTTAAAACTAGAGCTCACTGTATGAGTTAAATTCATCTTATATATAACATCTTCTCAGTACAATGAAAGATGACCCATTGTTGTAATCTGTCATTGTGTTACAGGCTTAGAAATGTCTGTCCTTTAAGAAATCTTTGTAAAAAAAAAAAAAGAAGAAAGTTTTGCTCTCCTGAAATTATGCTGTCAGTTTTATATAAATGTATAAACTGGATTAGTAAAGACCATTAAAAAGCAGAGGCACAAAACCATAGTAAATGTATGTCAGAAAATCAGGAGTGTTATTGCACCAGATGATATTAACTTTTCAACCCAATTCATAATATGCTTTTCTCTATTATATGAAAGAAACTGTTGCATTTCTACTTTTCTCCTTCAAAGACATGAGGATGTGTGAAAAAAGTCAATCTTGTCCATTTAAAGTACTACCTAAACCTTGCTCAGTTTAAATTGGTGAAGTATTTCATTGAATAAGTTAGTAATTTAGTAAGTTAGTAATTTGTACTTTTTCTCCTTTTCTCCTCAGGTTCTTTGTCTAGTCCACCTCTGTTAACCACAACCATGGTGTGCATTCCCTGCATTGTGATCCCTGTCCTGTTGTGGGTCTATAAGAGGTTCCTGGAACCCATCATCTATCCTGTTATTTCACCCTTCATTCATGCGTTCTGGAACAAAAAAGCTGTAACAGACACAAACACTGATCAGAAAGGCAGTGAAAATAGCAATGGGACTTACAAGGTAAGACATTTAGTGAACTATTTTAAGGTGTAAAATTAACCTTGTGTTGTATTTATTAACTGCCTCACTTACAAAAACAAATTTCTATGTTTCAGCCTCAAAGCAACGGTGAGGTGACTGCAAATGGAGCTACTATAGCAGCTGATAAGAAGACAGACTGAGTGCTGCCACTACTTTCTATTAACAAAGACTACAAATATTCCTATAGTATCATTTAGAGGAAACATTCAGTCTTTTTTGAAATAATGTGACTATAAAGCTATTCAAAGCTTGTTTTTAGTTTTTCTTTCATCTGGCTGAGGTAGCGTCATTGTGTTTTCTGGTTTTTTTTATTGCTGTTTGAATGAAACAGATTAAAGCACTTTAATGAAACTAAGGATGAAAGAAAGCTTTCAAATAAATGCACATTTATTTCTAGCCTGACCTGCCACTTTAACTACTCTACCTTTCTGCAGAAATTGCTGCAAAGACATCACAGCATAGATTCGTTTATATAAATAAAATGATTGTTGTAGTGATGCTACTCATAAAACTGGCTAAAGATCGGTCCTCTTTTTTTTTTTTAACTGATTGTAGTCGATTGTCCATTTTCAAAGTATGAAGAAAATAAAAGTTATTTATATGGAAGATACTCATTTCTTTAAACTTACTTTGAGCATATGGTTTTCTTACAAATTAGATATGAATCCAGTCTAGTTGTAATAAATAAAAGCTGATTAGTCATTCAATACAAAAATCAGCATTGCAGTTTGGTGACAATATTTGATGCAATTTATTTAAAAAAAAAAAAAAGCTAATCAGGAGATTTTGATAAATATATTTTCTGAGCAAGTGGTTTAAAGCATAGAAGAACGAGATTGTAAAGTTTTTTGTTGTTGGTAACCATTTGTGTTCATAGTTATTAAAAAGAAATGTACAGTTGTACGTTTTGATTTGAATTTAAATAAAAATGAAGTAAAGCAATGACTGACTTGGTTTCCTCCAGTTAGACATCATTATCATAAATTATTGCAATTATTATTGTGAACAATTATTGCATTTCCTTCAAAATTCTATATTCTATTTTAAGATGTTATTGTGAAAACTTTCAGTTCGGTCTACTAAAAAGCTTATGTATTATATCATTGATGTCTGATACACCAATGATACAATTTGTCATTTCTGTATCGATACATTGCATCATTGATATCTCAGTGTATCAACTATGTAACTATGGTTATTAATTTCTGCCATAGTTGATTACTTTTAGTGAAAATATGTGTAAAGTGCAACTTAAAATGATCTTATTGGAATCCACGTGACAGACCAAAGTAGTGCATGACAAATAAAAAGATACAGATTAAATTTTTTATAATCAAAATTTAGAGATTGCATTTCTATTGTTCCCTCTTGAATTAGTCACTTTGCAGAGCTGCCTTTCACTCTAAGTTCTGCTGCATGTGAACATCTACTGACAAATGATTGAAAATGAAGAAAAGCCTTTCTGCAAGTTGATAGTGTGTATTACTGTGGGCACGGGGTGTTCAGGCCGATATAAGCTGCATTTTGCAGGAAGGCCTAAGTGTTACATCATGGTCTCATCTAACCAGATAATCTCCTTCCTTCCACATGTATAAAACCATCTACGAAGGCCAAAAATGCTTAAGATTGAATTTTGAGTGAACTCTATTAATAAATTTGGGGTTTTGCATATTTGCAAGGCATTGCGAATCTATTACGGTATATATCTAGGAGAACAGGGGCATAAGATCATTTAGTTTACTTTTAAATATATATACACTTTGCATCGCATTACATTTAGAACAAATTAAAAACGTAAAAAAATAAATAAATTGATTTGTTTATGTTATATTGAAGAAATGTTGACACGCTTAAATCTTAAAAGCAGAATATTCGTTAAACAGAAACCTGCATCTGTTTACGAACGGACGACGTCACTCACGTAGAGACTATCACACATTTCGTCATTACGCAATGGGTGGCGACGTGGAAAACATGGAGGAAAGGGGTACGTAGAGTTCGGCTAGCAGTGCAAATGACTTTGTAATTTCAAGTGTTTTCCTCTTTTGAAATAAACACGGTAAACAGTCGGTATAAAGCAGCTTCTTTCCGGGGAAGCTCTTGGTCATTAACGCTGCTGGAAGCCAAGAGGAACCAAAGAAGCTGCGAGAAGCTTTTGTGACAGGTAAGCTGAGCTGTCAGCTGATTGCAAACAACCAGTGAACGTTAGCTTTTTTTCCTCAATAATAATTCACTAACTAGCTATAAAATGTTCTCATCAATCATAAACTAACCCCGGTGTGTCTCTCTCAGTGCTGTTTGACACCAGTTTCCTTCGTTTAGCTTCAGAGATGTTGAGGCAATCCTCAATTCCTCCAGTTAAAGCCAGAAAATTGCTAACATTAACCAGAATCACTCATATGTGAACAGAAATAACGCTTGAATACGTTGCAAATTTTACGTTTGGCAGTATATTTATTCATGTACAGCTACTTGCAATGTCTGTTTTTCGTTTATTGCGGTGACTGAACAGTGCTATGTACATATGATGTACTGCACCTGTTTGGAAAAGGCGTGTTATTAAAAGACAACTCAACGTCCTGGTTGATAAGCCACTATCCTGTTGAGTGTCTTCTGTGACTAAATGACCCGCTGCTCTGACGTGTTTGCATAGTACACTGAGAATAAGAAGATTTGGAAATTTGCAGTGAGTACATGAACAAATGTTTGAGTGATTGTAGCTTTTGATATTTATAAAGTGATGACTTGGCTGTCTAGGTAAATGTAGTCCAATTTCGTTTTGTCTTCCTGTTCATTGAATTGTTAATCACAGTTGTAATTACAATACCAGTGTGTTGCAATTTCTGTCCTCCAAGTTACTTTACAAATTGTGTGAATTAAGTTAGTATGATGTTTTCTTACAGTCCAGTTGTAGAGTTAAATGCAAACACATGTTCCATTCTGACTATTGCTAAATTCAATGCAATATAATTTAAGTGCTCAGTTAGTATCAGTTGGTGAGCTACTATTTATTCATGGAGTTCTAATGCAAAAACATTTTCTCTGTATTGATTTCTTTGTAGAATCCTTTTGGTAATTATCACAGTATGGTTTCAAATTAAAAGTTCAGTTTCTAGCAAAGGCTCTGATTCAATATGAATTTAAAGAACAAATAAATATGAATTAATTAAACAATAATAACTGACGCATTTTATTTGGAAAAATTATCACAAACTATACATCAAATTCCTTTCAGAATTGTTGAATTTTATAGGTTAATATTATCACCTTCTCTATAAGAAACATAATCATGCGTAAATTTGAAGTGCGAATATGTCTGAGTACCACCAGAAAATGAAGCAAATCAAGTTCATGCTGATGTTTGCAGTCTCTTCTTTATCTTGTAAAAATGCTTAAATAATGGTGGTCCCATAGACTACATGTTAGGCCACATTTTCTATCTGTCTTTTTGAATTTTAAGACCTAACCTTATCATTCTTATTGATGTTTTCTGTTTCTCATTACATTATCAAAATAGTTTTATTTTATTACCCAGCACTGCATCTTCTCATTCTGTGAGCTAGTAGTTAACACCAACAGGAAATGGATTTAAGTCAACTAACAAATAGCACTCCTCTGATCATCACAAAGTTCTAAACACTATGAGTTATATAGAGATTTCAGCAGAATGAGTCTGTAGTTTGTAGCAGAGAAGAGACACCAGTTCATTATCTGTTGTCTTGCTGACCAGAGAAATACATTGATCAGTAGAATACGATGCAGGTAATGCCAAGTTGTGAACGGTTGGTAAAAACTTTGCTTGTATTTAAAGCACTGAACTTATTTAGACAGTGCACATGTTTAGCACAGAATTCTAATCTGATTTGGCTGTTGATTTACAAATTGTGTGGCAACAGTGGGAAGGAATAACTCCCAAAACTCTGGACGTGTTAAATAATTTATTGGATTATAACTGTATACATGTGCAGCTTCATACTGGCAACTAATTTATTCACGTTTGTCTGCAAGTCTTGGATAATAAGCTAATTCTACATCAGCAGTTTTAAGTAAGGCATCAAGAGGGAAAACCTTTGGTCTATTACAGACTGGAAAAGGTAAAATATAAATGGTTTTCTTTTTTTCATATATTTGAATATTAAGTGCATATAGGTGAAGTTAATGGGCCATTCAAAGTATATTCAGTTTGTAAAATGTAATTAAAATGTGTAAATTGGAATTAAAGAACAAATGGCCTAAATGGATGCATTTTATTAACTACTTTTCACACCGGAAATTAATATCATCATTTGTTATAGGATTTGGCTCATGCCCAGAAAATAAGGACTGAAGATCGGCAGGTGTGGCTGAAAGAAGCCAGGAAATATGGGAGCGAACACCAGCCATGTTACTGACTTGTCCGAAAACACCAGCCTGAAGGCCCTGATGGGCACAGAGTCCATATCTGAAAACGACCCCTTTTGGAATCAGCTCATCTCCTTCACCTTTATCAGTCCTACAAGCAGGTAAAAAACAGAAACAAAGAAACATTCTGAGTATTTTAAAAATTGTGTTGAAAATGTTCTGTCTTTCTCTTTGCCATTTCTGTTTGTGTACTGCTGAAAAGCAAGGGAGCAGTTATCACAATTTCTAGTTGGTTGTTTTTTATTCACTAAAAAGTTGTGTATTTACAATTTTGACACTAATTTCTTCCCAGTAAGCTGATAGTGAGAGTAACATAAAGTCAGTGTTAAGTGTACATGTTTTCCTGTCTAGAAAAGGAAGTAGTCAATCTTTGTCATAGTGACATGAGCAAATCTTTCTAACTTGGGAACTTATTCCAAAATACTTTGTAATTTTACTTGCATAATGGCTTAGTATAAAACTGTAACAATGTTTTAGCTACGGACCAAATATTTATTTCATTCCTTTGCATGCTTTTGGAATACATTGACAAAGTCCTTCAAATGTGTACCCAGGATGTTTCGTAAGCTTTGATGCGAAATGTTTGCAGAGCTCGACCGAGTAATGATCTTGGGTTTCTGATAAGCTTCTGATTTTTGTTAACTGTTATCATGCAGACCCCTTGTTAAAAAGTTAATGAAAATGAGACATGCATTCCTGTTTGTGTTTGCCAGTTAACTTTGTTTCTATATATACATAGTTGTATGTTAATCCATTTGAGGATTTTTTTTGTCATTCGGTGGAGTGGTTCTCTTTCAGGTTTATGGGTGAATTCACAGGATGTACTTGAGACAGGATGAGGGTAAATCAGCTGTGATATGTTGTAGCAAACTGTTGGTAACAGATTCCTTAAGTCTTTTAGGATAATCCTCCATGGATCGAACTTGATCCATTTAGTTAATTTAGGTTGCTTAGTGTCCTGATTATTACGTCAAAGTGAAATTATGTCTAAAGGAATAAATTGGCATTCTTAGAAAATTGCATGTTGCTTGAATTTGTTGTAACTTAGACTTTATTTAGTGCTGTCACTCATACTGTATCTAAGCCTTTTCAGATTTATTTGTTTTTTTATGTTTTAGCAACACCTAAATGTTTTGAATGCTTAAACAAATGTTAAGAATTAGACAAAGATAACCTGAGAAAATGTAAATAACAGTTTTCAGCTTATGATTTAATTTATTATAGAAAAGATAAACAATACAAACAAATCTGGGGCTATGTGGAAAACTTTGGCACATTCTTATTGAATAATTGTTTTTATTCACCCAAATTGTGGGCTTCAGAGTTAGACTTGCTGGAGTCTGCTTTGGATCATAGTCCAGCTGCATGACCCAAGAGTGCTTTAGCTTTAGGTCAGAAACTGATAGCTGGTCACTTCTCTTCTGGCATAAATTAAACTGCAGGCTTACATTAAGTATGACATCTAGGTCCTGTAGCAGCAAAACAGCCCCGAACCATCACATTGACACTCGGGCACAACGTTCTTCATGTAAAGTGTAACTTTTGGAGCAAATTCCAAAAAGTTCAAATTTGCCCTCATCAGTCCAGAGAATATTTTTCCAAAAGTCTTGGGGATCCTTTAGATTCCTGTAAAGTTTTTTTTGTTGTTGTTGTTGCATCTTAGCATTCGACTGGGTGAATGGTTGAAGAAATTAATTTTCTCCCGTAGTGGGCCCTCCTGCATCTTCTCCTTGAAGGAAATGGGCTAGATATATATGAAAATCTTTTTGATTTACATATGCAGCATCATGGAGTAACCAAAACAATGTTTTACACTCAGACGGGGAAATGCAAAACATCATCTTTTAAATGTGACTAATCAGCTACTTATTTCAGAAAGAAAAAGGTTCAGGGTATAACCTTTGTAAAATATTATGCTGTAACAGAGTGTAGCTTTAATAAAATCTTTTTTTTCTTCGTTTTCAAATTTCACAGTGGAGACTCGAAGTTACTTGAAGAGGCTGTCATCCCACTGGCCAAGACTCTCAGTATGTCAGATGTTTACCTCACAGTTGCATTTTTTATGCTGAGAAAATGAGCAGTTTATATGAATTTCATCTTTGTGTACTCCTTCTGCAAATAAATTTTTAGATTTTTAATTGTTTTATGGTTTCTATCTTCTTTTCTTTTTTCTTCAGTTCAAAACAATCCCAGGACAGGAAACTTTGGTTCTCTTGTGAGAGTTTTTCTGGGCAGAACCAAGGAGCTGAAAATTTCTACAGAATGCCAGGAGTGAGTATTAGAGCATGTCTGAGTAAAAAAAAATAAAATAAAAAAAAATCTTGTTTCATTGCATTAAAGGTGACAGGGGATTGTTGTTGTTTCCTATGAGAAAAAGGCAAATTCTGTGTATAAAAACTCCACAGTTACTAACCAAGCACCATTTTATGTGGATTATTGATGCCTAAGTAATTTAAACCTTAAGGTAACTTAAAGCTTAAGCTTTTTATTCTTATCTTTGTCATTCTGCCACTCCCTCAAATTCTTTTTGAAGCAAGCGTAAATTGTTGACTATAACAGTTTCAGTCTATCTGTTGGATCATTTCTGTTCCACTCCTTTTACATTTTACATTGTCTATGTTTCATGTGAACATACAGCAACATCTGTGTTTTGACTTATTAGCTTTGTTGAAATAAACTTTGTGTTAANGAATTGTATATTACTACCCCATATGATCATTTTCTCCAAATATCAGATTTTTCCTGCAACTACAACTTAATTTGAGCCTGAGAAGTTAATAATTTTATCCCACATACCACCTGTATATCCTGCTGCCCTCTAGCAGGTGCAACAGGCCCATTAAGACCAGGGCAAACAGACTCATAGACAGTCTGTTTGTCTATGAGTCAAACAGTCAAAAATGTTCTTGCTCATTTCACCATTTCACTCCTGTTGTCTGTTTTTCCTCATCCTGATACAAAATTTCTCTGCTTAAACTTAAGTGTTAAATAAATATAAAATAAACTGCTGAATATTGTGACTCGTTTTTGTTTTGTCCTTCCTCCACAGTCAATTATTCATCTGGCAGGCACATAATGCACTGTTCATGATTCGCTGCCTGGTGAAGGTTTTCATCAGAGAGATGAGCGAGGAGGAGCTGCAGCAACAGTTCTCCTTCCAGGAGAGGGCGCCAGGCTCCTGTGGCGGTGAGCTCCATCAGACTGAGCTGTAAATAGGGAGATAACAGTTTAAAAAAGTATTAGTTTAAGCTATATTATTACAACAATCTTAAGAAAGCAGTGATTATGAATCAAAGAATGTATTGATTCATGAATCGATAACATAACTGTGAATATTTTTTACATTCAGTTGTACTTAAACATTCTTAAGGGAATTGTGTTCACCAGGAATTATGTTGAACAAGAACTCAGATGTGCATGTGTTCCCTCCATTGCTTTATATGGTGGTTTGACCTATGTAGTTATTTAATTAGAAATTATTGTTTTAGAAACTGGGAGCGAGGACCTCTTGGAGGAGCTGTTGTTGAATCTCGTTCAC
This sequence comes from Brachyrhaphis roseni, assembly GCA_903066815.1. NCBI lineage: Eukaryota > Metazoa > Chordata > Actinopteri > Cyprinodontiformes > Poeciliidae > Brachyrhaphis > Brachyrhaphis roseni. The sequence continues at coordinate 44,152 of CAEFZY010023934.1, forward strand.
CTGATTGTTGAAGTGCCCCTGCTGTAAGTATATCCGAGCATGTGAGGATATGAGTGTCGGAGAAACATTCGTCTGTATTGCATACTTTATAATTATGAATGACAATATCCTCTAGTTCTCTGAAGTAGCCCTTTTAGATAATTATCATTAACAGATTTGTAACTGTTAATGGTAAGTTTTACGTGTGACTATAGAAATATTTTGAAAATTTCTCTTTACACTAGTAATAATTCTTTTTGTCACTAATGTGTCTGTAGTTCCATCCTTGATCTTTCACTTCTTATAACCTAAGAAAACTGAAAACCATTATTGTTCATGCAGGCCTTGCATCGGCAAGCTAGAGGTAAAAGCTGGGAACAAAATAAATTGTGAAATAAAAAAGAGAAAATTATGTGTGAGAAACATCTGAAGGCAAAGAGAAAGTGATGCAGAGGTGCAGCAAAAAGGCTTGAAATGAAAGTTCATGAACATTTCCAGTGAGTGGGAGAGAAGAGAACATAATGTTTGAAAAATAAAATCAGCCTTTACTCCCACTGGGCAGAGCACATACTAACTCTCTGAATTAATGAGGGAATATTTCAGTGAGTGGGTGGCTCATCAATGGGTGAATTATTTGACTGACAGTCTACAAGACATACAGGGAGACTGCAGCTCTGCACACATCTCCTTTGCTCTCCACAGAGGCTTGTTAGCCATGTCAAACCAGTTCACACAAACCGGCTGACATTTGGTATTTCCTCAATACTACAATGTCCACCTTTTTTCTAATCTCATGTCTGTACTGGGTCAATTTTGACAGTGTCTTCTGTCTAACTCATTTCTTTTCAATGCCCCTTATTCACTGTTATTTTTTTTTCAGTTGTCTTTGGACATCAAAACCTGGCTCTTGTATAAATGCATTCAGCATTCCAACATTATTCATTGTTTCAAGCTTAAAGGCTCCCTGTTTTTCTTCCCTTCGCCACTTTGTGGCTGTCAGCCCATTTCCTCCGTACGTGCTGCTGCTTTGGGAATCGGGCCATTCTTTTGGTGTAGTCTCTCCAAATCTCCAGCAGACTTCTGCACCTTTTGTGTCATTGTTTCACATGAGAGATGGATGGTTCTTGTTTTTCAGTCTAATATGGAGAAAGCAGAAACCGTTGATCAAATACTGGCTTATTGACGGTACAAAAAAGAATATTTTATTATCCATTTACTGATAGTTTCCCTGTAAATTATTTGCGTAGTCAATGGAAAAACATGCAGTGAAATGGAGAAAGCATAAATTTGAGCTTTAAAAACTATATTTTGTTCAAGCAGACTATTTGGAAGCTTGTCAGGTCTTTAGTACTTTATTTCTTTTTAAATTTGGACAAGTTTCCTATTTATATTTGTTTGATATCGTTTAATAAGGGAAATGTTTTTCTTATTTCAGATTTTTTTTGGATACAAGCATCATTTTCTTGTTTGGTTGTGAAGAGCTAAGTTTTATTGAATTATGTGGAGTTCATAGTTTAAATTGACTTTTATGTTTTTATATTTGTAATTAGCATAAGTTGCACAGTTAGCACAACTTCAATACTGAAGAGTGTTATAGTGATAAGGTGGAGTTTACATGTGTTTTGCTCAGCAATTTGAAAAAGAAATCTAAGTCTCCTATCAACCACTCAAGTGTCAGGACTAACTGTTGTCTGCAAAGGTTAATATCAGATGATTCAATTAACCAGGTGATTTTTGATCTGTGCTCTAATCTTGCAGTGACATCACCTACAGCATTCTGTTTGAAGCAGTGACAACGTTACTGCTGTTCTTCTCCTATCAACTCTTCCACAAAGACATCCTCCGAGATGGATTAATATACCAGCACATCATGAAGGGACGATGGTGAGAAGTGCATTCATGGTTTTACTGTAAAGTATTGTTAACTTGACTCTGAACCCAATGTTTACACAAAGGTTTAATGAAACACAAACTTTTATTTATTTTACTGGAATTTGATGTGAAGGACAAAAAAAAAAAAAATTTAGAACCCAAAGCAGAAATGAAAATAAAACTTGACTTTGCAAATGGAAATCTAAACAGCCTGACTTACACATGTAATTAGCCACATTACATCTAATGTCCCTAATTAAAATCCATTACAGTCAATTACTTTCAGACGTCACCTAATTAACACTTGGTAATCTGTCACCTCTGGGTAATTTTACGTGCCCAAAGGTCAAGTCAAAATCCAGACCAAATTTAAGAGAATTTGTCAAAAGACTTGAAAACTCAAACATTTATCCTCAGGCTGGTATAGACATACCCCAAGGTTAGTATTTCCAAAAATGTGGCATTGTTAGATGATGCGACATTTTCTAAAAATATATTTTTAGAAAGTGTTACATTTTATTGGTTAAAATGCAATTTTTTAACCAATAAAAATGGTTAAATTGCAACATTTTAACCATTTTTTTGGTTAAAATGCAACATGATATGACTGATTTGACCTGTTTTCTTCTCGTTCCCATAGTTTGGAGCTGACTAGTCGACTGGTGAAGACCTTGCTTTATAACTTCATCAGGCAGGAGAAGTGTCCTCCTCCTGCAGCCCACATCTTTGAGCCGAAAGCTGAAGGCGGCCTTCTTTATGGGCTGGCGTCTGGGGTGGCAAGTATGTACACAGTCTTAAATAATAGAAGTGCTCTGAAACAAAACATTTTTTCATTCATAACTTAGTTCGTATCTAGGTTTACAAAGGAATAAGGCTTTAGACTGATAATGTAACCATTTTTAAATAATACAAGGTTTCAATTTAGATCTTATCATCGAGTTTTTTTACTGCAATATTTTTTCTGGTAGTCTTAGTTTTGTTCTCCTTCTAAATCTGTGGTCTATGACCTAAAAAGGAAAATAATAATTAGTCAATTTAATTATGTTTTTTTTTTTTTTTCTTCCTTTTCAAGCTGTTTCTTGTAAATTAGTTTTTGGCTCCTGCAGGCCTAAAACATGTTCCAAGAAGACATTGGGGTCACATGCTGGGTGCTTTCATAAGCATAATCACATATCTGGCATTAATTGTTAATTTGCTAAGGCAAAGCTGTTGTGTAAATTAAATTGAGTTCTTATTTCTGCTTGTAACCAAAGAGTCAGAGAAATCAGATTTATGTGGATGAGAGTGATGAGTCAAGAATAAAGCATAGTTTGAGTATTTCGGCTTGCTTGAAAAGGTCTGTGTGTGTATTGAATGTTTGTTTGAATGTGAGAATAGGGCAGGGTTTCCCCCACGGATATATGCTCTTTGTTGGTTGTTGGTTGCAGATTCCTATCAGTGAACAATCACCATTCAGCCCAGCCTGTCTGTCTGTGGCCAGTTGATCGGCATGATGAGTTATGGTCCCCTGTCCTGTTCTGTAATCCCCTAGAGCCTGTCTGTCTGCAGACGCCTCCCTTATGCACACACACAGGGGCCGACAAAGACACAAACTCTTTTATGCCTAAAGCTCAGAAACAACACTTGTTTTCTTTCTCTGTGTCAAATGATTAAAAGCATCAGGAGATGTGGAAAATCTACAACAAATGGATGTTTTCCCATGTGACTATAATGAATCACTGTTGTATGTTTTTGCAGTGTAAAAATACTATTTATGAAGACAGCAGAAAGGGTGTTTTTGGGGGGATTTTATATGATGATTTTTATTTATTCTTTTATATATTTTGGATGCAAGTGGATCTTTTTCCACTTTCCAAATAACTATCTAAAAGGGATGTTTGTTATTTTTGCTGTCATCACAGCTGAAAGTCTTTGTGGTATTCTTCCACTAGCTTTGCAGATCTAGAGATGGAAATTTTCTCTAATTCTTTTCTTGATATAATGAGGTATGTTTCTGCTTGTTTTGTGATGATTTACCTTTGTTGAAGATCTCCAAGGTTTTTAGACTGAAAGGCCTCTTTGCCATCATCCAAATTCTTAGCTTTTTCCTCTGATTCAGGTCAAGAGTGAGAAAATGTTAACATTACTGCTATTCGGAAGAAACATGTTTTAAATGCAAAAGACTACTTTATATCTACACTTGCCAGGGATTTGAATAATTCTGTGCTTAATGTTGTATGTACATAATTAATCAACAAAAATTCTTTGAAAAAACGGTACTATACCAAAAATGTAAATAAAAATTTAATATTTTATCTTTTATAAGGTTCTCTACATGCCTCTTAGCATGTACAAAGAGATCCTTGAACCCTAATGACAAATCAGAATTTTTAAAAATTATTTCCACTTTTTTTTTGTCACTGACATGCTAATCAGCGGTACTAGGAAATAAAACCAAAAGCATAACCAAATTACACCTCTTTTGTTTTTTTAATTTGAAATATAATTTGAGACTAAAAGCCTTGAGCATTATAAAAAGTTTGTGCACTTTGTCTTTTGGTTGGATTTGAATGTCTGCACTTAATTCTAAAGGAATCCGTCAGTAGTGTTGATGGAGTGTGTTTGTTGCTTCTTGCTGAAAGGCAGAAACATCAGTGTCTTGGAAAGCTCTCAGATATTTCAGTCTAGACAAAAAAAGATGAGTCAAATGTCCCGCATTACTGTCTAAAGTGCAATGCCAGTAAAGTGGGTGAGAAGGTTTTCACAGAATTACAAATACACTAACAAACACATCAGTGTCATTTCTGATCAAACTCCATGCAAAATGTTTATGAAGCCTCTGCTGTAGCCATTTTCCCTCTAAATGAATAGTTCATAACAGATCCACAAAATCACACTTCTTATATTGACCGTGTGTGTCGTTATTTGTCAATCGGATCATGTTTTAAAATATTAAGTTTCTTTTTTTCCGTATGTCATTGTGTTAAGATTTTATTTGTTTGGCATCAATTACAAGACTGTGGATTGATGAGATGTGTTTGGATTTTGTTTTTCTCTTTAAAAAGTGTTTTTTTTGCATTTAAATATCTGATATCCAAAAGAGTTTATCAGCAGTAGAGAGCATGCCGTTTTGGATAATCATTGCATCTCTGAAATATGTGTGTGTGTTTCTTCTCCTCATTCTTGGCCAAGACTTTGGCCTGAAGCTCTGATGTTCTGTTTCTTTTACTGTTATGCAAGTAAAGAATTGGTACATTGTGTTTGTCCACCAGAAATTCACTCCTCTGCTTGTATTGCAGCATAGTTTAATGTCTTGCCAATCTGTTCCAACCCTAGTTTATTTTTACTGTTGTGTTCATTTTATCCAATATTTTGTTGTGGACTTATTTTATTTAAATAACTGCAGCAGAAAAAGAGACTTTAAGTAAATATTACCAATATTTATGTCTGCTTAATTTGAACTGAAATAGTACGTAACGGAAATATTTTCACTAACATTTATATGGCAGATTTGGACTTAGGTTTTGTTGTTTAATTAGAGTAAAGGTTTTCTACAGTCACAAGGAGATTACACGAAACTTTAATTTGGACACAATGACCTAAAACTTAGACTAATTAAGAATAGAAAGCATTGTATTCTACTGAACTCTGCTTTTTGGTGCATATTTAGTACACGTGCAGAGAATGCTCAAGATTTTAACTTGTATAAAGTAAACGTCTAATCTACTTCAATCTCCTACAGTCTAGCCTCTAGTCAACATGTAGTTCTCACAGTATTATAATCTTTACTAGAAATAAGTTGGTTTCATGATATTATAGTATTTGCACAAATACTATAAGACATTATTGCACAAAATGTACATTATGATTTTATATTTAGAAGAGAAAAATTATAATTATTAGCTTTTAAGCAAAATACTAAGATATAAACTTAAGCATAAATCATTTGTATCCCTGGCAGATTTGGATTTAAAATTATTGTCAAGAAGGTTCATTGTAATGAGATGTGCATCTCGCTAAAGTTATGTCATTGTAAAACAAACATCAATGATTTAAAAGTGTTACATTTTGTCTTCTTGCCGACAAGCGTTTTGTGTGTTTCCTGTGGTATTTTGATGACTTTCTGCCCACTTTTGGACTTAAATGTATCTATTACCATATGTATACATTGTAATAATTTGGATGTTGACTAAAGCAAAAACTTAAAAACACCAGTTATATTTGATATTTTTGTCTAGACTTTATTGTGAATAACATTCTGCTCTGTTCAGTAACACAAGACCAAGCTGTAACGTACAAGTTTGTTGAGTCAGATTATCAGCTCCAGCACTCAACCTGCTGCCAACTGATTAACTGCTTGTAAACAGTTAATACACTGAACTGAACTAATGACCTCTTTCTAATCAAACAGTAGCCTAAAAGAGCTTTAAAACCTTGATGCTTAGTCATATAGGTACATTGCAGAAACTTTGGTGTGTGGTGGAAGAAGCTGAATTTGAACTTGCAACACACCATTTGACTGAAGTTTATATTTTCCACTGATCCACAACCAACTTGCTGCTTGCCAACTATAGTTTTATTAGAGTTACCATTATACAAGTGATTTGGTTGTTTTTTTTAGTTTCCAAATCCTGTTTCCTTTGTTTTTCTCTAACAGTGGTCCAAGGAATGAATTTTTCTGTCTTTTTGAGGAAAGAAGCATGTAAAAACCTTCTCTCAGCCAGCTTGGAGGCAGTCCACATCAAGGGCAGGGGAGGTGGAGGATGCTCTGTTTTACTATGTGATTCATTGAGCCACAGAAAACAAGTCATTCTGACTTTCTTTGCCATCTCTAAAGGGGATTTTAGGCTGTAGGAACATCAGCATTACAAAATGTTTTAGCAGTTTCAAAACCTTCAACTTTTTTTGGTTTTCCTTGATATAAAATCTGCACAAGATTAAAAGACACATCAGTGTTAATGATATTGATTGAGATTTATTAAGCTTTAAGATATTGATCACTGAGCTCTATATCAGCTGGAAGAATAAAGGACATACATAAGTGGTAAACTGACTTTGAATGCATTGTACCTAAAACGTTGCAGCCTAGAAAGTTTTGCTGTCATTTGCAGATGCAAAATTTCATATGTTGAAATCTTACCAGGAGCCACAATTTGAACATCCTATGCCAACAGTATTCTGTTTTTTGTTTGTTTGTTTGTTTTTTGTCTCATCATAAGTTGTCTTCAATACTCCAAAGCTCTGACATCCATCGTCCCACTACTTTTCTTTTCCTGACCTCTCTCTCTTCCTGTATGCCATCCTACAGCCTAAGCTTTGTAACCTTATTTAGTTCATGTGCCGGGCAGGCAGACAGGGAGAGGGCACCAAGCCAGATGGATAACAAAACAGCACCCACATAGGTGAAATAAAGCGTGTGTGTGCAGGAAGCACGGCCGCCAGACTGGGCTCCCTGACACCGCTGGCCCAGTCACTCTGGTGCCAGAGATCTAATGAACAGGACTCCATCCGAACTCTCATTGCATCACCTTTTCCCTTTCTCTCACTCCTGTTTCTGGTCAGACGTCTTCTTGCCCAGATATGATAGGGAATTCTTTCTCTTGTCACTAGAATTGAATTTACATAAAATCACTTTAAAGGCTGTTATAGCACGTTAACAAATAAATTAGGTCAAGTATTATACCTCCGCGTGTGCATTTAGTAATTTACGCAGATATGTGTTGTGATTTTCCAGCTTTCAGCTCTAGATGGCACCAAGTCCTCTTGTCTTTGTCTCAGACTCAGTAGCTTGATCTATAACGCTCTGTCACTGGTTCTATGCTGTTTGGTCGTGCAGGCAGTTGAGGTAGACTTGCTGGAGCCAGAGACAGTCATCTGTGTACGTTGGTGTTCATGTTTCTCATGCTTCTCGTGATGCCTGAAAGGGCCAGCCAGCGCTTTGGTGTCTCTGCAACAAATTCTGACGTCTGTGTCTCTGATCCCAGAGCAGAACAAATATCCTCACCCTCGGTGTGTCCCACAGTTCCAGTTTCTCTTTGTTGAGGCACTGTCTATGCTGTTTCAAATTTCAAGTGCTGTGAAATGATCTGTGTGACTTCATTGTGCCTCCTTTTGCTGTGATTACATCAGTCTGAGTGCAAATAGTCCTTCGGCAAAGTCATAATAACAATAATGTGACAAAACACACTTATTTCTAGCAGCCTTCACTGCTATTTATGTAATTTTTAGGAAGATTTTCATCTCATTATTTACATGTGTGTTTGCACCTTTACTCCTTCACACCTGATGCTCTCGCAGCATCATATCTGGCTCCGACTGAGAACCGATTTTAACAAAATCATGTCTATAAGCTTCCTGCACGCACTCTTCTCTGCTATAACTCTGGCACAATTTATGACTTTTCACTGAGAAAAATAGGTCATTTAGCAGCTCAAGTGACAGATTTCCCTCAGGCAAAACCAAACAAGAGTAAATATTGAACTGGATTTTGTCATGTGAAAAGAAGCATGACTCCAGATGAATATTAATGTCTTGATCTAAGCTGTCAAATAGAAACCAATGGCAAATATAACAGAGTTGCACCAAATATTTTGATCAAGATAATATTTATAACATTTTTCTTTTGTTACCCCTTTATCATGTATATGTGGAATCATTCTTATTGCTTTTTATTTAAATGTTTTAGTTTAATGTCTGAACATTTATTTCAACCCCGTTTCACTTATAGAGATGTCTTCTTGTCTTCTTGATATTTCAGTGTAAATTGTATAAAGGACCTTAAAGTCCTGTTGTTGTCATACATCTGAGCTACCAAGAGAGTTTATGAGAGAGGATTGGGTGAGTAGGTGTATGTAGCTAAAACCAGCATGGCTGTTCCCACTTAGAGGACCTGCAGTGCCAGTGTCATTTATGTCAGGAGGTATTATTGGAGGACCTGACCTTGTTGAAAGATTGACTTATGAAAAGCAGAGGAATTTTAACAAGAGGCTTGTATTTACAGCCATAATGTGGAAATGTTTGTGAAAAGAGCTTTAGTCATGTTTGAAAATACCAAGCACTAAAAAGCTGCTTGTTAGAGTGCATGTTCTATTAAAAAAGTAATTGTGCGTATTTTTACTGGATCACATCACTGTACCGTAACTGCTTACATTCCTGCGTGAAGTCAGGCCTGTAAGCAGTCCTGACTTCAACTAAGTTGTGAACTAAGTTGAATCTGTTACATCTTACTGGTCCTTAAATCCAGTTTTGCTGTCAAAATCCAGCATGAAAAGTAAAAATGTGATCTAAATATTTGACTAAAGCCCACTAGTGTCCTAATTGACAATGAGAAGCCACTAGTGAACATTTTAAAAACAATAGCATCTTAGGTTCATACCCACTTTATGAACAATTTTAGCCTGATTTCCCCCTATGCGCTTATTTCACAGAGATCCTTTAAGATCTTAAACAGTCTTCTTAATGTCAGCTAACTGTAAACTATTTACCATCTTCATTCTTTTCGATTTGACTTTTGACATTATCTTCATCAGAGCCTTCACTCTGTTGCAGTTATGGTGGCACTTGTTTGTAAAATGGAGAAAATGTCAGAATAAAGAATCTTGCTCTCTAAAATAGCTTGCTTTTTTCATTATTCCAAAAACAGAAAGCTCCCAATTTAGGATGTTGAAATTCAAGGATGGTTTTAGGACATCAAGTTGACACATTTCCATTTGGTTGATGGCTTACCTGATAGGTTACCAGGTAGATTTGCACTGATAAGCTTCCCTAATTATTCATTCAAAATATATTTTTTAGTCTTCCTGTTGTGAGGATCCTGGATTTATGTATATTTTGGGGCAACCTACTGTTTCCTTAAAAAAAAGAAAATCAAAACAATTTCTTCTGTCTTACCTTTTCTCTGACGTTATGCTAAACTCTATACCGATACTGAAAATAGCCATCTTTGAGTGTTCTTGCAGTAATAAATTCTGCACCAAAGAATGTTCTGGTTTGAACACCCTGATAGCAATTAGGTTTGATATGTTTATGAATTGAAAAAAAAAAAAAAAGGTCAGATTTGGGGGTTTCTCAATAGCTGGTTGGATCTGGTTTAGCTAAAAATCAGCCAGTTCTAGTCAACAAGTTTCATAAAAATAAAAACAAGAAAACATAAAGCCTCTTTTCACTTTTTAGCTTTGACTTGTGTTTCTGTATTTCATCCAAAACAGTTTGCTTTTTGAAAAAGGACTATCAAATGAAGTCCTTACAATTTTAATGGGTTATTTCTCTCTTTTATGAAATTAAAGCATTACAGTACGATATAATTCTTTCAATTGGTTCAATATATTCTAAAAATCAACTTTGTGTGAATGTTTACATCTTGTATCTATTGATAAATATTTCTTGGTGTTACTTGTGCTCTTTCTCTCTAGGTGGTCTGTGGAGTGTCTTCACTCTTGGTGGAGCTGGTAGTAGAGCTGGGATAGACCAGGACAACAATCTTTTACCTTTATGCAATCAGAGCCTCCTGCTTCTGCTGGTATTGGCCAATCTAACAGACGGGCCTGACTGGCCCAACCCCTTCCGCCAGGCTATCACTTGTTTCAGAAATACACAAGGTAATAACTATAGGAAAGACAAGGTATTCGCTATGTTCTGCTGTATAGCTTCAACACTCTTATACACAGCACTCGTATGACTCGTGCCAGATGGCAATAAAACAGTATTGGTAGTAATCCTCACAATATTTACCCTTCTTCCTGTAGACACGTCGTCGCTGCCTGTGGAGCCACCTCACACTTTCCAGATCAATTTCAACAGCCTGTACACCGCTCTGTGTGAGCAGCAGCGCTCCGACCAAGCCACTCTGCTGCTCTACACCCTGCTCCACCAGAACGCCAACATGAGGACGTACATCCTGTCAAGAACTGACATGGACAATCTGGTGGGTGGGGGGAAACTATAAAGTGCACCTTATTCTATCAATATTCCAGCAGTTAGATATTTTCAGGAAGGTGGAAGGAACAGCTGTGGTTAAAAATCAATTTTAGTGTCACTGAGGGCCTTTGTAATTTTTTATCCATTCAAACTGGTATAGAAGCAATATTGTTTGATTTATGACCAAACAGTATGGTTCAGTAAACAGGCATAGGTGTGCGCAGTGACAGATGGTGCTCTTTCTGTCATTAGGAACCAGTGCCAGTTATTTCATGTTTCAGTATACAGTCTTTCAAACACGATATTTGATCCAGCGTTGGGATTTTCTTTCTCCATTGACATTCCCAAATTATTTGGAATTTTCTAAAATAAATATTCATCATGACTTTATATTGTTACAAGAAATTAGTCATTTATTTTGAAGTTTTTAAGTAATTTTTTCTGAAGATAACAACAAATCTGTATATTCCCAGCTCTAATCTGATCTGGAATTTTCTTGTAGACCAGGGCCTTTAGTTGATCAGTTTTCTGACTCTACCTCATACCACTTAATTTTACAAAGCTATATGTGTAAATATTGAGCTCTTTCTCCATCTTTTCCCCCGTTTTCTCAGGTTTTGCCCATCCTCGAGATCCTTTACCACGTAGAGGAGAGAAATTCCCACCATGTCTACATGGCCCTTATTATTCTTCTTATTCTTACGGAGGACGATGCCTTCAATCGCTCCATCCATGAGGTGGTAGGTAGACACACACTTTATTGTGCATGCCACAGCTCGCATCTGGAAGTGAAGAAAAGAAAGCTTCACTTCCTGGCACTCAGTGCATACTGAGTCAGTCATTTATAAAGTTTTCAGCAGCCTCTTGACACAACTGTCCCCTTGTCGTCTTTCAGGTGTTGAAAAACATTTCATGGTACACAGAGAGGTCACTGACAGAGATCTCACTTGGTAGTTTGCTCATCCTGGTTGTCATTCGCACCATCCAGTTCAACATGACACGGACGAGGGTAAAACAGACTCGCGCACAAAAAATTTTTTTGACGAGACTTTATTCTAAAGAGGTCAGTCAGTACTCATTTAGTAAACTGGTTCTTCGCTGTGTTGTGTGCATTGTCAGGATAAGTACTTACACACCAATTGTCTTGCTGCGCTTGCCAACATGTCAGCCCAGTTTCGAAGTCTTCATCAGTACGCCGCTCAGCGCATCATCAGGTAAGTGCATACTGAGACATATCAGGAGTGTTATGGTGTTTGTACCAAAAATATCTGGCTGACTTGTTGTGTGGTGTTGTTTTACAAGTCAACATATGCAGCAAGATTATGTCTCAAACTAAGAGCACTATGCAATGTTCTGTAGCAGAGTTTAAAAAACAAAATCGGGGTCTAAACATTAAGGAAAATCACAGTTGGGTATGCTTCATTCAATAAAAATATTTAAAAAAGATATGACTTTTTTTTTTTTTACGTTTGTCAGCAGTTCAACTTCTAAAACCTAGTCTAACGTAGAGAACTGACTGGAGATTTTGTTGGATTTATTTAAACGATTAAACATGCATAGTCATGCAAAGCCAATGCATGGATAGATTATACAACAAAAAAACACTTATATTGTGAAGAGATTAAAGTTAATGTTGACTTTAATCTCTTCTTATTTTTTTTTTTAAGTAGGACTGGGCCCATATTTGATGTTTAAATAAGTTTGGAGTTGTTTTGATATTTTAACCATCTAGTTTAACAACTGTACCATAATACAGGTAGTGGCAGTTGTTGGGAAAATCCCATCTCATTGCGCAGATTGGATGCTATGGGCAGCTGATTCTTTTCCAGTTGCCTGTAATGTTTACCCATGTAACTGATTGCTGTTGAAAAAACACTGAAATAAAGTTTGCTCCCACCCACTTTTTTTTTTTCTTACTGCAATTGCATGAGAAACCTAAATATTCCAAATTAGCAAAGTTTACTGACAGCTGTCTTGTTTTGGTGTTAATTTTATGTTGAATTGTGTAACTATTTCAGCTCATACATATTCTCCATGTGTTCAGATCCAAAACACCTCTGTGTTGTTCAGTACACATGCTTACTAAACTGACTTGGCTGCACCAGACAGTTTTATCGATATGAATACAACCAAATGTCTTCTGGAAAAAAGGTTTTATGGTCAGTCAAGGAATAAATTGAGCTATTTATCCATAATGACAATAATTATGTTTGAAGGATTCAAGGTGGCTTTCAAGGAGGTCCTGTCAGATCTCTGAATAATTATTATGTTAGAATGGCCACAAAAGGCCAAATCAAACATAAGCACATTTATTCTTCAAAAATGTTATATTTAATGTCTTAAAATGTTATTTGTCACCTGACAAAGGCTACTGAGTCTCTGGCTTGGTAATCCTAATGTTGCGTAACATTGTTCTAGCCCAAACCAAAGCACATACACACAGTGAGTGTGTGTGTGTGTGTCTGTGTGCCTGGAGTGGCTGTTTGCTCACTGCAGGCACACGGGAAAGAACGTTTCCTTCCATGAAGACGTGCGCACATTCACGCAAATTCAAGGATCCTCTTATCTCGCTGCCTGTGTCTCTCTCCCTATCTGTGACTGGTGGTTTCAGACTGAGAGGAAAACTGTCTTAGTGTGTACACTTGTGCCCAGCATTAACATAGAGCAACTGATGATGATGATCAGTGTGATTGCTTGGGTTGGGCTGAGCTGGTTGGCCTGCTGCAAGATAAAGGGAATTTCCTGCCAGGAATTTCCAAATGTCAGCCAGAGTGCGCTGAACTCTGCCCCACATCTGACCTCAGAGAGAATCTTACATGCTGCTGTTGATGTTGCCTTCCTTATTATTTTATACCCATTGTTGCTCCCTTGCAGAAATACTGTTATGTAAGCTTATGCATCTGTAGACTCAAATCAGGTCACCATTGGCTAGAGATAAGAATCAGGCAAAATAAAATAATGCAGTGCATCTTCTGTCTGTTTTGTGTAAAAAGTATCTGGGGGGAAAAAAAAAAAGTAGACTGGCGTCAGGCTACGTGCAAGTATGTGGCATTGTGATGTAGGTTAGCAACAGTTCAGACTTCATGAAGTAAGAAAATTGAATCGGAGTGCAAATATGTTGACACAATGCCAAGTTATATTGTAGTTTCGGTAACATATCATAAAATCCAGGTGCATCTCAGTAAATTAGGATATAATTGAAAAGTTAATTTATTTCAGTAACTCATTTCTGTAAGTGAAACACATTATTTTAATTAATTACATGCACAGATGTTTTTCAGACTTTACTCCTGTTAATTATGATTTTCTGCTTACAACTGGTGAAAACAGTATTTAAGATTAGAATATTTCATCAGTCCAACACTTTAAATTCAGAAATGTGAGCTTAATTAAAAATATCTTTAGTACATGCTTAGAGGTTATTTTTAAAAGATACTGTTAAGCTGACAAATGAGCCTCATTGGATCACATATTTTAATTTACTGAGATGTAGTTGATTTATTTGTACACTAATAAAAGCTTTAATCTATTTTGTACCAGTTTTCCTCTTTTTTTTTTTTTTTTTTTTTTTACATTGCAAAAAAACATTTCAGGCTTAAATTACATAAAAAGTCTTAAGTCTTTTTTCATCACTGCTTCAGTTTATTTTGAAGTGGGGACAGACCAACTAGTCATCCTGTAGTATTGTATGTTAACACACCAGGTGGAGCTTGGTTGGTGGTCTGTCATTCGAAATGAAAAAAAAAAAAAAAACCAGATAGTTCAGAACAACAGGTCTTTATATGATTCTAATAGAGGCTTGTGAAGCAGATCTGGAGATGAGAGGGAGATCTCCACATAGTTGATCCAGTTCCTTCATTCAGCCAATTTTCTTGGATCAAGACCGTGGTGGTATTTTGCATGTGTATATTTCCTGTGCTGACAGATGAACATGTGGGTCTTTAGTGGGATTTATCAGAGCGCCCTTTGTGTTTCTTCAGCCCTTTGCATTTCATGGAAAAGGGTAAAACTTACTTTTGGAATGCAAATTAAAGGTTTGTCCTCTCCTGGGGCCACAAATGTTACAAACCTGAATGTTAGAAATGGATGAAATGAGAAAAAACAGTAAAACATGGAGCTTTTTTTTGTCCCTCAAACATAAATATGTTCGTTGAGTTACTCAAACCCAAAGTCACTCCGTCAGACTGGCTTTATGTCTGCACCCATGTAATCATACATTATCCTTACACGTACTGTGGTCCAGTCGCCTACAAACAAACATAAAAAAACACAGTAAAACAAATCAGACTAGAGTGAAACATTTATCTGTACCAAAAAGAAGTTTTATAAATAATTTTAGAGGACGACTTAAGAGGAGAAAGTTTAATAATCATAATTTGTAGATTTTCAACTCCTGTAATTTCAAGATCATCCCATGAGAAAGTCTGGATTACTTTGAAGACTCATTAATAATCATTACTTTTGAAAAGCTTCATTTAGAAATAAAAACAGCTAGTCTCAATAATCATCTGTCTTAAAGGGAGGCTTCTGGCTTTTAAAGGAGAACAAAGACTGCCATTTTAGCATTAATCATCTATTAGTTTCAGAAATGGAAAACATTCCAGCTGGCTACTTGGCTTCTTTGTGCTTAACTTGGTGTACCATTCATCAGTTGCTGGAGCTCTCAGACTTATGTCTCTCTTTCTGTCTCTCTGTTTTTCCCGTCAGTTTATTTGCTTTGCTTTCCAAAAAGCACAACAAGGTTTTGGAGCAGGCAACACAGTCTCTAAGAGGCAGACAAGGAGACAACGTAGCCTTGCCAGACTACGTGAGTAAAGCACACATACACACTCACACTTTCTCTAAGTGGGAATAAAGTTTATTAATAGCTGCTGAATTATGTCTACATGGATAAGAAACAGGAATTTGACATAGACATGTGTGACCCTTTAATGTGAGGTGCTGGGATTTTTTTATAAGACACTAGTGGAACAAGGAAGGCATTTAACTGGGAAAATATGTAAGGATGACTAGAAAAGCAATATGGTGTTCAGAGTGTAGTGAATATTTATATAAAGAAGAACATGAGGGGTGTTTTCTTCAGCAAGATGTAGTGAAGTAATAATGTTGGGGGAAATTAAGCAGATGCTTAATCCTGGTTTTCCAGTTGCACCTCTTAGTACTGTGCAAAGCACTTAAAATCCAGGCTAATTAAAATTGCATATTTATCATAACAGTCGTTTTTCTAATTAAATGACTCAAAAGAAATAATTAAAATTTACCCAAGTTTGACTATTTCATTGACATGTCTGAGAACTCGCCATTGATCTGAAGAGCAGCCCACAATATGCTATATTGACATTTGATATTAAGAATTTATAGACAAAATTCCTGTCATTGCATTTTATTCCAACCTTTTACTGACCAATGAGGTGCATTTTTACTAAAATACCTACAAGCAAGTACATGATGCATTTATGTAAATGTTGGACACAACCGATGAGGAAATTCTGATGACTGACAGATATGGTTACATCTATTGTCAAAGATGCCTTCCTTCAGGATAATTTAGTGTGTCTACATGGACATGTTGGTTTTATGTTGGTGGGTTTTTTTCTTATTGTAGTGTCTGTCTGATGAGGTCCTGTACAAAAACATGTCAGCACACATGTCGAAGCACACAAGCACATGTAATGCAATTACCAGCCTGTTGTTGAGACATCTCATTCCTTAAAGGCTTGTTTTTAATGCTGTTTTAATCGCATTCAAACAATATTCAGCACTGTTTACAGGTAGCGATGGAAAACACATGAGTTTTGCTGTTCTAAAGATATCCATTTAGAGAGATGAGGCAACTCTGTGAATATGGAATAAGAAGTCAAAGTGAAGGGTCATCTGCACAACAGTGCTGGTGCATTTGTCAAAAAATTCAGTGTGTTGCTCAAGGGTGTGTGGCAAATCTTCAGCATATTTCTTGGGAATTTTGCAAGAGTTGTCTTTTCCTTGAAAAGCGTCTGACTTCCAGTCTGGGTCACAGACTTAGAAAAGAGTCGATCATGTTTTCTGATACAGCTGTTATCCTTCAGCTTAGTCTACACCAACTATATGTGACATTGGTTCCCATGCCTACTCTCCAGCTCCAGAGGCATATTGACATCTGCTGATGAAAAGTACCATGTGTTGTTTGGCTTCAGACCACGGACACACACTTACACAAAACAGAAACATACAGTGTCTTGTAAAAGTAGTCACACCCTGGAACGTTTAATGTTACAGCCATAAACCTTGATGCAATTTATTAGGCATTTATGTGAAATACCAACACAAAGAAGTGCATAAGTTGAAAGTGAGAAGTGTAGTAATTGTTTTATTTTTAGTGCATTTTTTCCAGCTTTCTCTATCTGATAAAATTCATATACCTAAATAGTAAATGGAGAACTGCCTACTACTAGAGAAACACCACCCAATATATTATACCTTTCACTGTGGTTAATTTTCTCTCAAATCATCAGGATTTTGACTTATTGTGACAATGATCAGTTTTATATGATGATGTTTACTTGCCCCAAAAACTACTTCTAGTATTGTTGGGATTGTTATGATTTCTGTTTTTTCCACAATTTGTTTCCAGTGAACAAAAATTAACATAATAAATGCAGTTATGGAGTGCTTCTTGGTAATGAAATTGGAAAACTGAATGTAGCCTAGTCAATAATCAATTTTTTTTCTTTTTTTTATTATGATTTGTTTTTTGTAAGAGCTGTTTTTTTATTTGTGGGGCTCTGACTTCAAATCCTTATAGCCTCATACTATCTGTACTTTTGTCAAAAAAGACTCACAAATCTTGAAATATATTTTATCATCAGTTTTATAGTTATTACTCAAAATTGCTGATACTTTAAATCTATGTCAAACTTTCCTAATCCTGACCATAAAACTGTCAACATCTTACTTTGGTGATAACTTTCTTCATCAGAGACGTACAAGTTGGTGAGAAACCTTAAAACACACAGTAATGGTTCCATTCAAAGCACATTCATGTCTCATTTGCTACTACCTACAAATTGAGGTTTACAGATGCTCTCCATCCAGTCTGGCTGAACTTGAACTATATTGCAAAGAAAAGAGCAAAATCCTCAAACTACAGAAGCACAAAGCTGACCGCTGAAACATACCCCAAAATACCAACGGGGCTATGTTTGCAGATGTTTCCACAAAGCATTGACCCAAAGACATTAAATATCTCTTACTGCAATTTGTTTTGGATTTTTATTTTGAAATAATCTTGCAGAGTGTGACTATTGTCTGAAAAATCTTTCCAGGGGTGATTACTTTTGCAAGGCACTTTTTAAGCAACTCTTTGCAGCTAACTTCATTTTCTCTCACATTGCCTCTGTTCTGTTCAAGAGGATGCAGCAGGTGGCTCTTGTGAAATAAGAACTCTGTTTTCTCTTGTTTTCATTATCCTCACTTGTTTCCCATGCCTTACCTTTCATGGTAATTGCTTATTAAGAAGGCACTTCTGAGTACAGGCTCAGGAGAGTTTCTTGTGCTAGGCTTCTTTCTGGTAAAGACTTAAAAATTTAAATTACTCAGCCTGTTGTGATGTCAGCTTTGAGCGGTTTTTAGGTGTGGCCTGAGAACAATGGCAGCTCCTAGAAATGGCTGGCTCCTTCGTTGACTCATGACGAACGTGGATGATTAATGCTGTAACTAAGATTTCAACTTGACTCAAACTTTGTGATTATGACGAATGGAAAAGTTTTGAAATGCTGTTTGTTTTTCTGTAAAAGTCTTTTTAGCAGTGCACAATTCCCTGATGCTAATTCATAAATTGTACCATTCCAGTATCTGAGACATTTTTTAATTACAAAACACATTTTTTATTAAAAATCATGTTGCCAAAGTTCCTCGAAAATCAAATTTCCATTGCCGCTCGTCATCTCAAGTAAGTGTTTTGCAGCATTCACAGCCCTTTCTCAAGAAAATAATGACTTAATTTAAACAACTCGTAAGCATCTTCTGACTTCGTCTTACAAGGAAAATTATTACAAGTAACAAAGCAATTAAGCATTCTTCAGAAACTTTAGTGCTGCTGTGTGCATCATGTTTGTGACTGATCTAAATGTTGGTGTCTTTTAACCTCCATCATAGCGGGTGAGAAAAGCAACATAGAAGTGACAAACAGCCAAGGTAATAATCATGATTTAAATGTTTCACTAGTGAGATGATTCTGCTTTGTAGTTGTTTTAGCCTTTCAGTGAGTACTACAGGAAACACTTGTTTTCATTATAAAAAAAAAATAGATTTCAATTCCACTCAGTTATATTCATCTTGTTGTCTTTTATTCAAAACAAATTTTGTCTTGTAGCACTTTACAAAATTAACAGATTTTAGTGAAATATGGTGTACAGTCACTTCAGTTCAAACATTAAGATGGATTTAAATTAAATTCAGTATATTCCAGTTTAATCCTAATTGCAAAACAATTCAGTTAAGTTATTAGTAATGTTAGGAGCAAACTACATCATAGTCCCATTCCCTAATGAAAGGATGATCTGGAAGGAGTAATTGGAAAGGAAAGAAGTAAATCATTAACAGCGAAGTTTCATGTTATATTAGGAATAATGGAACAAATTCAAATATATTCAAATAATATTTTTTTGCAACTTTTAGTAAAATCATAAAGATCCTACAAAGTTTTCTAAGTTTCATTGTTGAGGAATATTTATATGTAACTATTGACAGTCTGCCTTAAGGCTACAAAACATGCAAATTTGAGACATTTGTGTCTTGGCTCATAAACTTTTTATGATTATTTCCAAGATCTAATACAAATGCAAAGCCATTTTTGATAATGTCAAAGAATTAGGATTGTAGAAAAATATGTAGAGGATTAATTTTGTTTGTCTTTTTATGTGTGGAATGTTACAAAATTAATTTAAACGGCATCGTTTATAACTGTTCTGCTCTAATATTCTTCTTGTTGATATAAGATTTCTATGAAACTTCATGCATAATGTTTCTTATATGAGCAGTTGTAATTAGCTCAAGCTCTGAATGAGGCTTATCACTGGTTTGGCAGATGCGACACATGACAGAAGCTCCCCTTGTCTCATTATACCAACTCCTTTGTTTCCTCCATCCCAGGGCTCTTCTCATCTTCTGCTAGTGGTTGTGACGGTGTAATTGAAAACAGACGCCTCTGGAGTTGTTCACAAAGCCACGCCTAAACTTGAGAGGTGTGGAAGTTTAGGGAACTACAGAGAGAGATAAAGGAGGTCAAAATGTGAGGAGAAAAGAACAATTGAAACAGGAGAAGCTGGCAGGCGGCGCAGAGAGGAAGGGATTGGAGGAGGGTTCAGGGTGGGTGTAAATGTGTTTTTGTGACAGGCATCTGGAAACAATGTAATTTGGCCGAGTCTGGCTCTGCAGAGAGAACTAATGTTTGTTTAATGTGGGCTTGTCCTGGACATGTAATTGCTCTCTTTACGAGGGAGAGTCTGAGAGGAGGATTTGAAAAAAAAACATCATGAAACGCTCTAAGCTTTGGCTTAAAGCTGCGCGCTTTCTGCTCGTCTCCTAACGTCTTGGTCTCTGTCTCTTACATATACACACTGAACACACCCCTGTCTCTCTGAATGTGTTGGTGCCGCTGCATCTGGTTAGCATCAGGGAAGAAAGAGCGAAGGGTTTAAGGCCTCTTGAGGCCCCCGGGGAACATCATAGAGGGTCTCGGTCAAAGCAGAGGATCTCTCATGGCCCCCCATTGAATCGCAGAACGAGCTTGCACATACAAGCAAACATTAAAAGAAAGATGTACCCTCTGTGTTGGATTGAATTGCATTGTGTTTCTGTTTATGCTCCCAGCCAGTCATAATGGTTGTCTTACTTCTCTGCCTCTTAGTCTGTTTACTGCTGCACATTTCTGGGAAGGATCCTGCAAGCACACACACGCGCACGCTTACGGACGCACACACGCAAACACTCACTGCCAGCAGCCCCATGGACCACCCAGTCTATGTGTTTATGTGTCCTGGTTGAGTCACAATCTGTGATCTCTTTTTAATAGCCAGAGTTGACGCATGCATTAGCTTTGTGGCACCAGTCCACTTGTTTAAGGAGAACAGCAGAGCCAGAGGATTTATCAACAGATAATAAACATTATGCCTTCTGTTTATTATCAGAGCTTTTAGAATTCTGCCACTTTTCTATGAGGATATGCAGTTATTTTTGCAAAAACCATTTTTCTTGCATTAAAGCTGATGTAGTTTATAGTTGAGTCGAAATTGTTTTGGTGAACTTTGTAATTCAGACAAAGATACGGAGGAGTAGTTTTCATCGTAAAAGAGGGCATGTTTGTGCATTTGTAATAGCCTTCAACATTTGTTTGTCAGAATTTGTGTTCAATTTAGTACAAAAGCGCATTTGACTCAAATACATACAACTGTAACATCACTGACTGGTACAATACCTTAGTCATAGCTTGATGCCGCTACATGTCATAAACGTTTAACAGCTTTAGTTGCAATGTTTTTGTTAAAAAAATTAAAAAAATAAAAATGGTACAGTGAGTACTTCTCTCCTTTAAACAAATGTCTTTTGCCCCATCAATGAAACTGGATGTAAAAAAGAAAATAATTTTTTTTTTCCATGACTAACTCACAAGTTTGACTTTTGTACAGTGGATGCCCAGACAACAACCAACCATGAATAGCTATAATCCACAAATGATTGATAATCCCCTTTAAAAAGACTTAACACTGCCTATTTTAACAGTTCAAATGCCCAATATACCTCAATATGCATTAATACACACAATGGAAACTATTTTAGCACTACTGGAGAAGATCATATCTAGAGGCTTTCTTATTTCCACTCTTGGGTGTTCAGCAAATTGGCACCAAGGAAAATAAATTGTGATCCTGGATTAGCTGTTTTGAAAATGCCAGCCAGGTATTTCAGCCTCGCAAGTGGCCTTTTCTATCAAATATTTTAGGTATGCTCTGCAAAACGGCATATATAATAAACAATTAGGAGTTGCGTTCCATAGAAAAATCTGAGATATACTCAATTGTGAAATAGGCGGGACTGCAGTGTATATTTTCTTCTCTGTCTGAGACTATTGAAGTTTATAGCCCTGCTTTCCAGAGTCCACATGGATTTTATCTCATTCTCCAAGGCTATGGAAAATGTTTAATGCATAGTGTGCAAGGAAAGGGGTCAGCATTAACCATCATAAATCGTTTAGCTGGAAGGAACAGTCGATTGATTGCAATAGGAATGTTACATTGCCCTGTCACATTTCTTACTGCCTTTTAATGTAGAGTCCATCCTTCTATCAGTCAATGAATTAACCACACCACAGAGTCTTTAGTGCATACACAGAGAGCTTTTGGAGATTCTAATATGAAAATATCTTGAAGAGAGAGAATGTAAAAGAGTTGCAGGCTATGTACAGTGATTATCAAAGAATACCTGGTTTCTGTTTGGTTTTAAAAATAAAAAAATAATTATTTGTACCTGCATTTCAGTTCAAAATTATACGTACCGTACCTATGACAGACTTGAATACAAATTTCTTTAACCTCAACCAAGAAACTTGCTTCTGATAAATCACCTTGGAGTATTGAACTAAATCTATTAGTATTTATGTTGTATTAAAAAAAATTGCATGTCAAAAATTATTTACACCATTCTCAATCATCAATTTAAAAATCTTGGATCGCAGCAATCGCATTCTCCTTACTTGGTCTTCTTTGATGAGTTGTATAGTTTTTGAGGTTGGAAGGCCTCTTTTCCAGCACCCTAATCCATGGGTGTCAAGCTCCTTAAGACTTGAGGGTTTTGCAAGTTTTAAATGCATCTCTGCTCTATCAGAGCAGCTTTAGGCGGCTGAATTAACTCAGTGATATAACATCAAACTGCAGAGATCCAGTTAATAAACCATTCATTTGATTTAGTTGTGTTAAACCAGGGAACCATTTACATCATCTTGAACACCACTACATGAAAACACTTCTTTTGTACTCAACTTTCTCTGTTGGCCATTTGAAGGCCACTTCTCCCTTTAAAAACTTTGCTGTTGATTCTTTTTATGAAATAGTCAAAGTCTGATATTCAAACTCTAGAAAAGTCAAAATATCCTGCCCTTTCTATGTCAGAAGTCTTGTTTTTGTAGTTCTCATTAAGGCAGTGAGCAACGGAGCTAACCTACTTTGCTCATCACCTGCTTATTTTAATTAAAAATATATCCCTCCTCCTCCCACCGTCTCTTGTCTGGCTCTCTACATCTATTCCTGAGCAGTGGGTGAGCCATGCCTGCAGACAGCATGTTGGGTTCCAATGATTATCTCCTTCCAAACGATAATTAGAGCAGCCGTGCTGTGCCCTGGTCTTTTTCAGGACTGAGGCACAGCAAACAGAGCACAGTTTCTGTCTGATCAATTAGCACTGCTCACTTTTCTCCCAGAGTTCTCCTGCAGCGGCCGGTGTCATCTCTCTTATCTTTAACCCCACTGCTGCTTTTTTTTCTTCCTCCATCACCCAAGTCTCAACCAACTAGATGACACTTACAAAGTGATAATGAGGTCTCGCACTGTTAATGGGCTCAAACTTTTCTCCTCAGACAGTGACGCAGAGCCTGTCCTGAACAGATCCTAGACCTAAAACGGTCCAGTGTGCTGCTGCTGTTGCAGCCGATGCTGTTGTTTCAGCCGCCACCGGTTGCCTCATTCTCAGTGTTTGTGCAACAAGAGAAGTTTTGTGCATTGTGTGTGAGACCAGGGGGTAATGAGAGGCTGACCTGGGCACAGTGCTTCACAAAATGGTGTGATTATGACGTAGCTGTTAGGCCATAATGCACATCAGACAATGACCCATTTAAAAAATCTTCCAAACAGGGCAGCCGGCTGCTGCTCAGTCAGTCTGACCCTCTCTGGTTCTCTATGTGGCAGTTTTTTTCCTCTTTCCTTGTTGTTTTTATTCATTTTTTGCCTTCAAACTTGATTTTGTTTTTAAGCTGCATCCTACTTCACAACAAACTACTTTTTGGTATTAATTTGGAAAGGGCTTACATTTTGACTCATCTCTGTGTCTCTTCTCCCACTATCTCTGTTTGTGTTGGTCTTAGTCAGTGTTCTTTCCTAATATGTCTGCTTTATCTGCCCTGCAACAGCTTGCAATGAATGTGGCCAACCAGGGATTCTCTAAGCTATTGGTTTAATGATGCCAGCTCCTGCTTTACAGGGATTTGCATGTCTGTCTGTAAACACTCTGTCCTCATGCACAAGGATTCCCAGGCAAACATGTACTGCCAGCTTAGAAAACACAGACTGATGCTGACCACATGCGTTACCTTATCGCTGCAATTATTAGATGTTTCGCAAATGGTCAAAACCACCTGGAGAGGTGTTAGGCAGACGCATGCGGATGGACTCATCCTTCCTCGTAGCATCTGTGGACTCAGTGAAAGGAGTAAAACAGGACCAGATCAATGAGAGACACATTTCTAAAGGCTGTTTTACTCTGACTCTGCAGCTGAGTTGGAAACCAAGGAATGTCAGGGAAGGACAAATAATGAAAAGGAGAAGAGACGAAGAGAAACTGAAAGAGACGTCAGGTGTCCTCTGGTCCTTCCAGGATATGCATTTTTTTGGGAAGGTGGGGAGTGTAAAAACAAGTGCACAAGAACAGATTGGAAAGTTGGAGAGGAGAAGGAGGAGCAACCAGCGTATTTAAATCCTGTCTGGGTTTCAAGTAGACCACGGACCTCTTAATCTTATCCTCTTGACAAACACGCACGCAGGGCCAGGCAGACGTCTAGCTAGCCTATTTTCATGTGACCTGAATTCCCCAGTGTGGCATTTTTTCCCCTGCCAGACTAATCTCATTAAGCTGGGTGCTGAGCTGGAGAACAAACACACCAGGCATTCCTCACTCCTACTCTTGCCTTCCTCTGCTGCTTTTGTCTCCTCCTTGTCGCGTTCGTTCCATCTCCATCAGTTCCCCCCACCCCTCGGCCCCTCATCTTGTACGTTCCCATTTTGGTCGCTGTCTTCATTTCTTCTACCTCCTCTTCCTCCTACTCAGTTGTCTCCCATATGTGTGCCTGCTTTCTGTCTAATTATGGCCTGCCACTGCAGAACAGAGGAGAGCAGGTCTAGCTAGGCAGCGGTGTCGAGGAGGGAGAGCCACCTCTGCCTCCAGACATACAATCAGTCCTCATTATGGCTGGCTGTCCTGCCTTCCCCCTGCCTCCTCATGTCTAGCATGTGAAGCCTTCAAACACCTTCACAGGCTTGTGGAAATCAATGCAATACATTATTGCATCTGTGTTGCAAGCCTAATTCACAGTCTATGCACAACTGAATGCTGTTATTTACAATTATCCTAATCCCCTGGCTACTTATGAAAGGCTGATTGTGTGTGATGTTGTGGGGTGGAGGGGGAAGCCACACTGCAAGCTAAGTTATTTATAAGATAAGGACTAGTTTTCAAGCAGGGCGCACAAGATGGAATAAAAAATGCTACCACATGCTGCTCTGTTACAGATGGATAACCCAGATTGGACGGAATCTCGGCTTCCCATCGGTTTGTTGCGGCAGTCTTGCCAGGTTCCTGTTTTGAACGTGCTATCGCCAAAGCCACAGTCAAAACAGGTCATCAGAACAATAATGTTTTCTGTTCAAATCAAACCTTGACTGTAGGTCATAGGTTTGAAATGCTGCAGATGGCGCGCGGAGATCTTTTGAGTCTTTCCAAATGGAAGCGCACACGAGACGAAAATGTAATTATTTTAAATGCAATTTTAATAGAGTTGCAAGACTTCCAGAAGAGGTCAAACACAAACTTTCCCTCTAAAGTTGTAGAAAAGATGACTTTGTCTTCAATCTAAATAAAAGAAAATTAATAAATAGGGAAAATATAAATATGTTTGCTGGCTAAGTACTGCCAAAAGGCTCTTAGAGTTAATAAGTTACAATAAATTGTAGCTTTCAACATCTTTGTGTAGACTACTGGATGTTTGGGCTAAAAAGTCTGCTTCAGCATATTATTCTAAATCAAATAAAGGAGACAATTTCCAGAACAGAAAAGGTGTTTGTCGATGTTCAATCATTCCCTGTTTGATTGATTTCTCTCATTTCTGAGCTCCTCTTACATCATGAGTTAGTTAGAAGTTGAATATCAATTTTCCCTAGTATATTGGGTTCCTACTCACTCTCAAAAAGTCTTGAATTTCATCTCTGCAATTTCCAGACCAGTATCGAAAAAATATTTTAATGTCCAAATGTACTTTTTTTCCCTTTCCTACCTTATGTTCATTCCTTCCAGTTTCTGCTTTCTCCTGGTGCCAGATTCATAATAAACTTTTGCATGTTATATTTCACAACAAGGCTAAAGGACTGAGGCGTGGTTATGTCAGTAAATTGATGCACACAAGACACTATTGGAAAATTCTTCATCTGTATAAATTTCACAGTAGATTGCACTACTAGTCAGTCAGTATATGTGTTTTTTAGGGTCAATGATATTTTTGCATGCAACATTAGATACTGAATTATACATGTATGCCTATTGTATGCTATTTCCTTGTCTTTCAGATCTACTTGACTCTTAATCTTGTTTACATTAGCAGCACACTCCTGGTACTTAACCATATAACAGCCTTTACAGTAGTTCATTTCACTGGAGCTTCAGGATGATCACAGGAACCCGTCACGTATTGTGTTGCTCTGTGTATAGTCAGCCATTAGACCGATTTCATGAAAAAGACACTGCATTAGGCTAAGCTGCTTACAATGTTCTTGACTCTTGTGATCTTTTAGTCTGTGTTTTCTCCTCTCAGCCTCGTCTTAGCTGCTGAGCTGCCAGCCTTTTAACTCTAAACGACCTGAGATGCAATATGTGCTGATTTCAGTTTTAGGCTACTGTTGCTGAATGTTGAAGTTGTTCTCGGGTGTATGAACAAGAATGTGAACAATGAATTAATATTTAAGATAAATAAAATATGAATAGTTCAAAACTAAGTATTTTCCACATTGTTTATTTTATTTACATCTCATTGTCAAACATGGGCATCATTGTCAGGGGGCAAACCATATATTTTTCAAGCATAAGGTGAGGTTTGGAGAATTTTTTCTTACCTTAAGCAGGGTGTGTGTCAAACAGCAGATAGCGCTTTTAATTGAGCAGGGTAAAAACATGACATGATGTTTCGGTACTGTAAGAGATGCATTCATTCACTTGAACTATGTTGATATTCAGACATTAACTTGGTTGAATTTCACCTGCGTTGAAGTTATTTCCACAGACATTGTATGTTTGATCTTTACTGTGTAGCTTAACTACTACTTAAAACTACTTAACTTAAATGACTTCTCAATGCACTCAAACTGATGTGTAAGCCTTGGTTTGTGAGACATAATCTAAAACCTTTGGACTATCAGAAGGGGAAAATGTAGAGAATCAGACGGTATGAAGCTAAAACTGAAGCTCAGTAACTGACCCATATGTGACAGAAAGTCCATGTAGGTTATGATCTTCACTGTGTAAAAATGATTCCTACGATTACAAGATTACAAAACATGACCCACAGTAGTCTAACAGATGCAGTGAGACAGAGGTAGGGACCTGTTTGAATTACAGAGCGTCAGCACACATACACTAAGGATTTCAACTGAAACAAAACTCCTCAGGGCTTGCTGGCACCTATCAGCCGCTTTAATGTGTACCTATTGCTCCATAATTATCATCTAACACTCTCTATAGAGCGACATTTTAGAGTACAGTGATCTAAAAGGGTAAAATCATCTCCATAAAACAACCAAAAGAAATTATGTTCTCATAGAGAACAATCACTTTTTGATTAATTTATCAAATTATGACTAGTGAGGGAGAATGCCAACAGGATGTTTATTTAATCAAAAACAAACAAACAAAAAACTTAATGGAAGGCACTGGCCATTAACTTGATTTACTCTAATTATTATTTGAATCATCTCACCTCATTCTTTGAAATGTTTTGCTTTTTATTAAAACATCATTAGATTTCGGATGGACCAGACCAAATTTTTCTATTTATCTTAATGTGTGTTTTAGTTTCATCATTTTGTAGTAACTTTCATACTACAAAATGAAAGTTTTGTAGTACTTTCAAAAGTACTACCTGGGATAAAACCCAATTTGACATTCCATATTTTCTTGTTAGGACTGTGAGACGTGCTTTGTGTATCCCATCTAATTAATAACCTTTGAAAACCTTTAGATTTATTCTGAAGACAGTTAGAATAGATTTGGCAAATTTCAGAATAGAGACTTGATATTTAATTTTTAATATGAAATCTATGATTTGTGATATTTGGGCTTCAGGCTTTGTTTCAGTTTTGAGGCATTTTTTCCAAGTTGTCATATGAAGATAAAGCAAAGCAGTTTTGTTGGATTTGGATTTCTTTTTTCTTCTGAATGACATAATTGTTTTCGGTGAAACCTTTTGGATTGTTTTTACAACCGTTGTCGTATTTGTGGAAATCCTCTATCTTCCCCAGAACTTTGACAGTTCATAGTCATCTGTTTTTTACTTTCCCACGGTGTCTGCATTTTTTATTTTTTTTTTGTTTGTGCCACCATGATCATGGCAGACAGGACCTTATCTAGTAATGGTGGCGTCTGTCTGGCTTGCAGACACATTGTTATGAATACAGTAACTAAAGGATGAGATATAATCTTTATTCCCCAAGCCAAAAGTTCTTCTTTTAGAACAGATTGTTTCATGTGGGTACACAGCTTGCTAAGATTTCTATTGATGATTGAAGTATTTTCTCAGAAGTTCCTTTTTTTATAGCTGCCAGCTCTCTTACTTTGAAACATTGCTATCGGGCTAATAAACTGATGGTCTTTATTAAGATGTACATTTTGGTTTAAATGCTCAAATTATTTGAGCAAATGCTGGCTTTGTTAGAGTTACAATAAGCAAAATAGACAATTCTTGTACTTTTTGAGTGTTTTGCATTGACAGGTATTTCTTCCTTTCTAAAGAACTGGTCAGTGTATATTGCCTTGGATAGAGTTTACAAATCCTTGTTTGTTTTGTTTTTTTAGTAAAATAAAAGAAAATGAATCAAGAATAACCCCTTCATGACAAAAATAGTAGTCACCTGGTACCTTGCAGATCTAACCCAAACATCTTTCTCAATATGTAAATGTGTCTGCAGTTAAAAACACTTCCTGGCCCTCATAAGTTGCTGCACTTGTGTTGTAAACTAAAAATTATGACCCAACATACAAACTGTCTGTTGAAACGAGGGGGAAAGATTACGATACTGTTCTAAGAATGTTAATCAACACGAAGTGTGGTAAAACATGTTTGTTTCCAATCAGACATGTCAGAATGTGAGACAAGTTCAAACAAAACAAGATGATTAAGTGAAAAACAAATACAGGTAGGTAAAGGAAGGAGTCAGACCAGAGGCATAGCATAAAAATAGGAAATATACAACTAAAGAAAGAGAACCAGAGCAACTCAACCACAAGGAAACGAGTGAAAGAAGTGGCGTTTACATTAGGAAAAAAAAACACACTGAACACTGCATTAATAGATGAAACGGATCATTATTCCCCTTCTTTTTAATGATCATTTATTAAACAGGAGGGAAAAGAATGCCAAACATTTTAAAACCGTGAAGCTGTAGCTTTTATTTTAACCAGTAGGATCCTCAAATCGTGTTACATTTGATCTTGAAAATGTAACACTGTCACGCTCTAAACCAGAAAAAATCAACAGGAATGGGTCCTGAATTCAGAAGTCTTAAAGACTTCTGAATTCAGAAATTTACCTGAGTTACCCTGATTCTGCATTTGAAATGAGCTTCTACAGTTTTGAAAATGTTTTCAAAAGAATAAACTACTAATAAATTTTGTAATTTGGGAATAATAAAAATGTTTGGGGGTTTAAAAATTAGGCTTTAAGTTTTCATCTGTAGTGGCTATTTGATGTTAACATTTGGAAGAAACTTGAATATTTCTGGTACATTCATAAACCAAGAAAAGCTTCAAAAACAAATTGATTTCATGCTTCTGAGTGTTTTAAAGCTTTTAAATCATTGGAAAGACAGACTTGTATGGCAGAGGTTCACTGCCCTTTATGTCTTAGATGTTTTCCTGTCCTCCTTAGCTTCTCAACAACTTTACCATCAATAGGCCTAAAACAGCCTATTGATGATTTTTTTGAATAAGTTCTGTTCAAGCTGGAAAACATTTAAAACAGGCAGTGGAGAGGCAGTGAGGGCCACCGTTTTATGTCGTGCATGGCTTTTGTTGCTAATAGTGGTTTGATTAACACAACTATTTGGACCTCCGACTTGCGTTTTTCCAACTTGCAGCTGACATACTGTTAGTATCCGAGTTCTGGTTTCTGAAAAACAAAATGCTGCTTAATCATGAATGTATCTATCTTCGGTTGTCGGATGCGTTATTTCTTCTGGCTTCATCCTTCTTCTTGAACTCC
Source organism: Brachyrhaphis roseni (assembly GCA_903066815.1). Classification (NCBI taxonomy): domain Eukaryota; kingdom Metazoa; phylum Chordata; class Actinopteri; order Cyprinodontiformes; family Poeciliidae; genus Brachyrhaphis; species Brachyrhaphis roseni. The sequence continues at coordinate 74,381 of CAEFZY010023934.1, forward strand.
TCAGTTGTCTTGATTTTTGGCTGCGAGCCTGCTTTGCTTGAGGAACTTTGTAAATAATCCCTCTGAGTCATCCACTTAGCTCCATGCTTTTTCTTCTCTTGTTCTCACCAGCCTCTCCTCCGTCACTGTCATCCATCATTAGTGACACTTCTCAGTCCCCCATGGGAAAGCCTACCATGTCGTGACCTGTGGCTTATAAGATCACCTCTCTGTCCCTGCCTAAGACTCCTCTTACTTCTAAGCTGACATTCCTCCGTCTTTATCTTCATCCTTCGTTCCCTCCCTCTGCCATTTTCCTCCACCTTTTCTCACCCACCCTTCACCAAGAGGCAACCATTTAAAGACGCAATAATAAGTAAAACCACTGTACTGTGAAGCCAATTAACCTTTACATCCTCCCTATTTCCCCCCAAGGCGCAGGACCTGAATGTGATTGAGGAGGTGATCCGCATGATGCTGGAAATCATCAACTCCTGCCTCTGCAACTCCCTGCACCATAATCCCAACCTGGTGTACGCGCTGCTTTACAAGAGGGAGCTCTTCGAGCAGTTCAGGTCCCACCCATCCTTCCAGGACATCATGCAGAACCTTGACACGGTCAGTTACTGAAAATGAACAGTGTCTGATTTGTTGTAAGATTTGTGGCTCAACTAACTAACGTTTATTTTAATAATTGGTTATTCTATCAGTTGTTCTGATGATTGAGTAAAAAATTGCCCCATTCTGCAAATTTTTCATATAACCACTTGAGCCTTTTTTATATACAATATTAGAAATACATGAAATATATAAATAAACAATTCAATTTGTGTTTAAATCAGAAAAGCATTTTACTACCTAAAACGCAGTAGCATTCCTTTAGGATGCACTTTGTCATTTGTAGCAAAGGATGCATCTGCAGCTAAAAAAATACTTAGAACATCAACATATGAAAATCTCAGCCCTTTCTGCTTGACTTAATATTTGACATTAACCAATTAATGATTGCATAGCAAAAGGTGCTTAATAGGAGATTTTCTTGACTGAATTTGAACCAGGTGAAGCAAAAACTATGCCACTTGAGGAGTTTTGGATAGAATATACCCAAAGATATTCTATCCAAAGAAGGGTTATGTTTTTTTTCTCTTTGATGCAAAATGAATATAGTTTTGTACAGTTTTGGCTTTATTACTACACTCAGTATGTTGTTATTCCAGCAAATGACCTTTTTTGAGTCTTTTTACTCCAGTTAACGATGAATCGATAACTAAATTAGCTAATGATTATTTCAAAAATCCATTTATCACGATTAATCGTTTCAGCCCATCATTACAGGGATAAATTTCCTTGTATTCTGGGGGATTTTATTTAGTGTATCCTAATACAGAGTACAACATTATAAAGTGAAGGAAATGTAAATATATGTTTTCAAGTCTGGTGTCCACGCTCAGCCTCCTTTACTTGGATACCCTGAATAAAACTCAGTACAACCAATAGCCTTCAGATGTCATCTAGTAGGAGAACATTATTGAACAAAGTTGATGACGAATATAAGGCAGAGCTCTCCTGATAAAGGAAAGCATATGGCACAAATAAAATGCCAATGAAATGCATTAAAGTGAACTATGTTACTGTGACAAAATGTGAAAAAGTTCAAGAGGCACATATATATAGTTTAAGGAGCTGTGGATGAAGGCTGTAGATTTGTTTTCTGGGTCCTAACCTTAAGAAAGCCTCTGAACTGAAACATGTGCAAACTGCATGGGTAACATGGAGCCTACAGCATGTGAAACACCCTGAATTAATCAGTCCTTGTGTGTTGAGAGGCTTTGTCTCTTAAAAATTATTGAGTGTGGGGTGAATAAAGATAAAGAACATAATCCAGAGCTGTGTTTTATATCTGTGGCAGCCATCTAGGCAAGGAAGTAAAGCTTTCTGCTCTATCTGCATGTGGTTGCTGCATGCATCACCCTGGGGTTCGCTGTTATCCATAAGTATGAGGGAAGCACGTCTGCTAGGAACCCTTGGTTCAGACCACTTCCCTCAGGCTATTCTCTGAAGCTTTCCTCGTGCTTGCAAATTCATGTGTGTTAGCATGAGATCCAGGATGAGAGGCTGCTTCTTTGCTATTCTAAATTAAGCCCATATGAGAGGCCTTCAGAGTTAATGAAAAGATTAGTATTAGATTGAGACGCACACTACACTCATCCTGCAGTAGTGTTGAATTTTATAAAGCAACTGTTGAGCTTAAGCAGAGAAAATGTTGCCTGTGGAGGCATTTTTTTTCTGCTGCTGGTGACAAAGAAGGGGCATAAAAAGAAGGATTTTTTTTTTTAATTTTCAAACATTTTCTCAGAGGACATCCAGTCCAGCCGTAGAAACACAAAATATGCTTTCCTCAATTTCCTGCTCGAGTGTAAACCCAAAGGGCATCAAATAATTTACGCTCTGCTGCTGGGCTTTTTCTAAGTGTGATTTAACAAACAAAATGGTGAAATCATGTGTTGAATTTGAATCAGATCCAATTTAACAAAAGCAGCATTCATGCAGTTTTGAATTTTGCCTTTTAACTTCTTATTCTTGACTTTTCCCAGCTAGTGTTATTTATTATTTGGTGCCAAATACATCTTCTGTAGTCCTACACAGCGTGGAAACATTTTTGTTCATGAACCCGTAGATGAAGAATGACTTAACTGTGTCATCTTTTATTACTAAATTGATTATGTTATTAGTTTCATTATTTTGTTAAGGAAGAAGGATTGTCATTCAGTCGTGGTTCTTTGTAAGGTCATCTATGTCACTGTTTCAGTAGGACTGACTTACAAGAAAGCAGTAGTACACATCCATTATATTACTAGCGCTATACATGCAAGATTGGCCACTTCATCAAGTGAAGTATCCTGAATGGGGTCAGATTTCTCTCTACAACATGACACACTGTAGAGACAATTTACAGCTTGGTGTCCAGGCGGTGTGATAAATAAGTCTTCAAGGCTTCTCAATCAGGAAAACACAATAAACAACATTTAATTTAATTGTGTTTGTGTGTTTTGTGGCATGAAAAGTATTGACAAGAAAAATTAGAGTAATAACTAGTGAACAGTGCTTCCATGAAGATATTTATTGCCTTGATGTTTAGATATTTAATTATGAAAGCTTATAATTTCTCATACTGAATCTGGACAGCTCACAGTTGCATTTGCTTTTCGAAAACATTGAATTTGATTTAAGAATTACAAAATATACCAGTTTGCTTAATTCTGGTTCTGAATATGCAAACTCACAAGTGGATGTCAGCCTGCATAGGATTCTCAAGGTGTAATGACTTAATAAAAATACCAAGTTTTCACATTTTCACAGTATTTACTAAAATAGAAAACAAATGACTTAATCTAATGACTTTTTGTTTAATAAAGAACCAACAATATTTTCATACTTCTACTAATAGTAATAGAATGACTGATCTGTTGATACTTAGAATTAAATAAAAATACACTTGGAGGATTTATGTTGGAGGAATTACTCAGACTGTCTGCTCAGGCGGCTTGCCAACTGTGGTTTTGAAACAGTGCTACATTAATGAGTGCTGGGTAGTGCTGTTTTGGTTTCCACACCAAGACTTTTGATATTTTTTGCAACTAGAAAATTTTAAAAATGTAAGCGAGGTAAAGGAATACTAGCCTTTTTTCACCTAGTTAACTAGCAAATGCTCTCTGGCTTCTCATTGATATAGTAATGGTATGATGAAAAATTTTTAGACATTTTCAAAACCATAACTTGTAGAAACTTTGATATGAGAAATCTGCCAAATCCTTCTCAAATGCACAATGTGGTTTGCGGATCCCCCACCAAACAACTGTAGTATAAGTAAGTTCCTGATTATCTGTCTCCTGTTACGTGAACTTTAGGTGATAGGATTCTTCAGTCAACGTCTGGAGCAGGCTGGAAGTGACCTGTCGGTGGAGAGGGTTCAAGAGGTCATCATGAAAGGAGTCCAGGCCTTGCCTAAAGACAGACTGAAGGTAAGATAGCACATAGGACACCACAACAGAGGTGATTGTTAATGAAAGCTGTCTACTGAAAAATGAAACAGTACATGTGTAATGTAAACAGGCCGTAGACTGCGAGGTTCTGCTTGTTGTATGGTTGCAGGGTAACTGAAGACAAGCTCACGAGTCTGTCTGCACAGAGGAATGGGGAGAAGTATTAGAAGTGGATAGGAAGGGTTCAAGGAAGAGATAAAAATGGCTACTGAGACAAAAGACCAAAGCCCAGTTCTCATCAACATTAATGCATATCTCCCTTCCATCTCTGCTGGCCTGCTACATGTGAACATGTAATGACATTTCAAGGATATGGGATGGGGGAGCTCAGGGGCACTTTGTCATGGACACATAAGATTGTAGGGAGAGGGGCGGGAGGGGACATAAATCTGCCACCGTGCCTCGTTACCCTACACTCCTGGCGGGTTCGCTAACCCCTCCCCTCCCAAAGCTCCTCCATTAATCAGTGAGGGAATATGTAACCAGGGGTCTCCACACAGCACTCCCCACCAGCACAGAGGCTCTTAATTGCCTGTTTCATCATGTGTTTCATGTTCTATACTTGGCGGCGGGCTGCAAGGCATTTGTCTCACTCGCCGACACTGAAGAGGGATGGTGCATCGCCATGAGTTTATGTGGGTTCCCGTCTCACTCCCAGTCAGCACCTCGAAACATTAATGCAGCAATCGACCATAAATCCATAGAATTATACATGTGTGTAACCCTGCTCTGTCCTTCAGAATGGCGCACATCCAGAAAACACCAGCTGAAATGTACATGTATGTGATTCATACTTCTACATTTGTACGTTTTTTTGAGTTTTTCTTATGCCATGTCAACTGGGTGCACGACTGCAAGTGTGAAGCGAGTGACTGCAAATGTGTCGTTGAGTTTCACATTGACTCTCCAGCCATCTGAAAGCTTTCCAGTTCCACTGGGTGAAGTGAACCGAAAGAAATATCTGGGCAATGTCTCCTCTGAGAGAAGTCCATGCTGTCTGATGGTACCATTAATCAAACAAACAGCTGTCTCTCCTCTTCTGCCTTCCTTCTCCCTATGAGCTCATCCTGCTGTTGAGCCCCCAATCTAAAGAAAATCCATATGTTAGATGAATGTTGTGTGGAATCGTCAATAATTACTCCGCAAAAGGAGAATTGGTGACTCAATCAGTTGAGCCTTCAAGGCGGTTGGGAAGAAAGAGATGTGAACACTCTCGGTATTCTCCAAAGAAAACACATTGAGCCTGAGCATGTTATTCATCTTGGTTAGTCAATCACAAGTACAGCTAGTCTATCCAGTAGTAATTACTTCCGATGAGGAGGTGCTGGGGTTTATATGCTTTTGTTTCTAGTCCAAGATGAAAGCCAGAGTGGAAAAATAAATGTCAGATTTCATCTGTTTGTGTGTAAACTTGAGTTTTTTTTTTATTTATTAACATTATATTATGTGTTTTTTGCACTTTGTGGAAACTAGGCCTAACATTCCTAGTTTCCACTGTTTGCTCCAAAACAGGATCACTAACGCTGAAAAGTAGCTTCTGCCATTGCATCAGGATTAAAATATTGTCCTCTACCCACAAACTTGTGATAATTTCATACTGTTTACACAGTAAATCTACCTTATAATCCCTTTTGAGTCAGTGGAAATTCCTAAAATTAACAAATATTTAATAAATCAAGTCTGAGAAACTTGTCCCAAAGGAATGTTAATCAAATACTCGGGGCAGCAGCACTTTATTTCTAATACTGTTCATAATCGACATGGATTGTGATTGTTATTTATCGGTGCATCAGAACATAAACTGTTTTAAACCCTATAATATTACCTTTACATAAATTTTGACTCCTTCTTTTACCACAGACAGCTGTGACCAGCTGTGTTGATGATTTAAAATATTTTACAATTAAAGTTAATGGTGTAAAGTATAAGCTTTAAACTTTTCTTAAATTGATGTGACTAAAATACAATGTTGAAAATTTAAACCATTTCAAAATGCTCCACACTTCCACAAAACATAATTCAAATTGTCCTCGTTCATGTAAAAGTAGAGCCATTTTCTGGAGTAAATTTCTTGTTCATTGCATTTTCGCTGGATAAATTCACTGAATGCTTGAGGTGGCATAAAATCGACGCCTTTGGATAACTGCAGCAGACTGTGACATCTTGGGGGGTCACCAAGTCTCCATAACAACAATCTATTTCAGGTCTTTTTGCTCATCTTTACTGCGGTTGCCAGTAATTGTATTTTTACAAATACCATGGTTTCCAGTTGTGATATTATGTTGACAAAGATGCAAACCACAGTTTTATCACTTTAAAACAAGAAAGCTTTGACTCAGTTGACTCAAGCAAAACAATAGAAAAAGCAAGCTTTGGTAGTCATTTTTAGGTGGAAAAGCATGTTAGTCTTCTTTGAGCCAGTTGAAAGGCAGTGCACATCCACTGGTGGGAAATTTGCTGTGTTATGACAGAAAGCTTTAGCATGTCATTTTTTTTAAACCTTTAAAACCAGTAAGTAGCCCATGTGTAGTGGAGACAGAGACATTTCAGAATTGAGAGGTTAGATTTGTATCTCTGGAAACTATTTGTCGAGTAGAGCTGACAGCTGTCAAGAAACCCATTTCTTTTAGACTTTACTAATCAAACAGAACTTTGTTATTTTGAGCAACAAGGATGACTGTTGACACTACAGTACAAAAGGCCGGTTCTTTTGAAGGAGCTAAAAGCATTCAGGCAAAATTGTTGACGTGTAAATGAAGCTCCAGCTGAGACAATGTGTAAAAGAAGGGGTAAATACCCCAAAGATGACCCTCATCGTCTTGTCACTCAGATGTCTCTGACCCTCTGTCTTTGTGTGTGTGTTTTGTCTTTGTGTGTGTGTGTTTTGCAGTGTTTGCAGGCAGGGCTTGAGGAATGTGTTGTTTAGCCTGTCCAGCTGAAATCTGCTTTATTGAGCACTGATAGCCTGCAGACTGTCTGACTCCTCGTGGGGGCGGTGGATGGAGGGGTGAGGCAGCAGGAATACCAGCTGTCCCTCAGCTACCTGGTTCCTCACAGGCCTGGTGCTCATCACCACTATCCCACACACTGACGTGTAGGGAGCAGAACAATTAGAAAAACAAATACTTAAAACACTGTAAGCAATAAAACATCTGAGAATTTCTCAAATTAAACTCTTCATCAAATCATCATTACTAACTCGTCCCTATGATTCAGCGTCTGGACCTTCCAGATGGTTGACATTTTCCTTCAAAACCAAGCAGTAATTTAGTTACTTTTGTCCTTTTGATAATAAATGACTGAGAGATTTGGAAAGAAAACAACCCCCCCCCCCCCAACCAAACCCCCCCCCCCAAACAAAACAAACAAAAAAAAAAAAAAAAAAACAAAAAAAAAAAAAAAAACAAAAAAAACAAAAAAAACTAAAAAAAACAAACAAAAAAAAAA
>CAEFZY010023935.1:0-68599 GCA_903066815.1 Brachyrhaphis roseni
TAATTTACCAGCTGGTTTAGAGATCCAAGTTATCCATCAGTGAGTTAATCTATCAACTAATAAGCAGCTATTTTCTTACAAGTTTTCTCTTGAAACAAGAGCGACGAACATCTTTCCATCACATAAAGGCAACATTTTCAAAATATGCAAATTAAAAAAAAAAACACAATTAAACATTATTTTGTGTCAGCTGCATTAAATACTGACAGAAAAAGGTGGTTTTCTAACTTTATTAAACTCAGATTTATAAAATACACCAATAAAGGAAGCTCTCACGTTGTTGAAGAACAACAAAGTTGTGGAACTCAAAATAAAATTTCCTCAAAAAAGCTAAAAAAAAATTAAGATTAATTTCAGAAGTTTTCTAAAAAGCAAACAAAAAAAATCACAAAATACTCTCAGTTTAAAAAGTCTTAAAAGTGTGAGACAAAACAGAAATTTTAAACTTGGAGGTTTCCAGTTTTTTTTTTTGCAAGAAAATTTCTAAGATTAATCTCAAAACTTCTGAGTTTCTTTTAGAAGATTTTTTTCATTATTATTTTTGGAGCTCAGAAAATTCCAGGGCATTTTTTAACATTAAAACTGTAAAGATTTAATCCTCAAGACGTTTGTTATGTTTTATCTATTCAACAGTACAATAATTAAACAGTATTTTAATAAAGCAAAGTAGTTTAATTTTTGGAGAAACTGAATCTGTAAATCATTTTTTGAGCCCAAATAGCAAAGTGTAATTAATAAAAACAGAAACACTGTTAAAAAAAGGAAAATATTTGTTTTGTACTTAAATAAATGTTTATAAAGATTTTATTTGTTTGTGAAAATTTCAATTTAATCGCAAATTTGCTCCATTTTCGAATTGTGATCCAACAAAATCACCCAGACAAGAGGAGTTTGGGCCCCTTTGGTCAAAACGCCAAGAGTTGATTGACTGTAATAAACCATTTATTGACAATGAATGATAAACCTGCGTCATCGTCATGTCCAACCACATAGAAGCCGTCCTGGTGGATGACTCCTCTTAACGGGAGCGCGATGGCGGTCCCGCCGACGTCCTGGTCGAACACGGACAGCACCAGACCCTTCAGGTCGGTCATGGGCGGCCCCTGCAGCTCCACGAAGCCCGCCTGCCGGCTGTGGTTGCTCCAGCGCGCGCTCGACACCTCGCTGATGACGACGCCCTCCGGCGCCGGAGGAGGACGGGGGCAGACGTTCTCCCGCAGAGGAGTGGGCGGAGCCACCTGCTCGGATCAAACCAGGTGAAGTTAGAGAGAAACAAAGGTCAAAGGTCGATGTTTTAGACGTGATTATCTGTCAAAAACTGAGAAACATATTTGACCCTTATAGATTTATTCTGCTTCTAATTTTTGGCACAATTAAATATTTCTCTTATTCTGACTTTTTATTATTTTGGTTTTATTCTCAAAACATTCTGACTTTGCTCTTGTTGTATCACCTTATATTCCTTTTTCTTGTAATGTGTCTATTGTATTATTACAATTTTTTATTGTATTCTCATGAAATGTTTTTCTCACATTATAACAACTTTATTTTCTAAGTAATATTATGAGAATTTTTCTTGTAGTTTTTGAATTTATTCTCATAATGCTATGAGAGTAAAGCTGTAATTAGAAGTAGTAGTGATAAACGAATGTTTTTATTCTTTTAACTTTACAACCTTATTTTATTTTTTCTGGTTTCTATGGACTGAAGAATGATGTCGGCTTTCCCAGACCGTTCAGCTGATTTCATAAGTTAACTTTATAAAGCCGTCACAGATAAACTGTTTTCTACTTTTACTCAGTTTAACTTTGATATTAAAATGTGGTTGATGATCTGAAATCAAATCATTAACCAGTGATGCTCTGAGCAGCAGCTCCTATAATCAACTCAGCAGCTGTTTGCTAATTGGTGCTGGCTAGTCTGAAGGAGCTGAGAGGGGGAGGAGCTGCGCCTCGAAGGCGGAGCTTGGTCCACCCAGGCGTTTTGAACAGCTGGACGGTTGCCATGGAAATTAAATCATTTCTCAAACATGAATGAAAGAATCAAGGTGAAACTCCAGGTTTGTTTTTGATGAGGGAGAAACATTAGAATGTAAAGATTAAAAAAGTTTTAAGATTTCCGTCCGCTCTGTGTATTTACTGTTCTCACCGAGAAAGCGGACAGGTCCAGCGGGTAGAGGCCTCCGCAGCGGCTGAGTGCTTCATCGCCTTTCAGAACATCGGGATCCTCCAGCAGTGGCAGCTGCCCCGGGGTCAGCGCCTTGCTCAGCTCCTGGGCCTCCATGTCCGACCCCCTCTGCCGGTACACCACGGCGTCCAGCAGGCCCCGGGTCGGGATCCCCCTCTGGACCGCCGACGGCGGGTCTGACGGGCTGCGGTACAGCGCCACGGCGTCCGGCCCGTTCTGGATGGTGTTGGGAGGAAGGCGGAGCGACGGCGCCGGCGCCAGCCTGTCGCTGCCCAGCAGGAAGTAACCCTTGGAGGTGGTGAAGTGTCCGCTCAGGCTGATCTCCCGGTACGGCCTGTTGTTGTGGGCGCTGAAGAGCAGAATCCAGACGCCCTGCAGCGAGGACCGCAGGCCCGACGGGTGCCACAGCTCGATGTACTCCCCGTCCTCGGCCGCGCCCGGCGTGTCCGTGTTCAGCTCATTGATCAGGAAGTCGCCGCTGCTGCCCGGCGGCAGGTGAGGCGGCGAATCCGTACCGCCTGGGATCACTGGTCAACAACAAGAACATTTTACCTGAGTGAAGTTGGATCAGATGTTTGTGTCAAACATTTTCATTTCTGCTGCTATCAGTTTTGAAGAGCCAGTCACATAAAACCACTTGGACCTGAGAAACATAATAAACTGGAGTAACAAGGAATAACTAGAGACAAGAAATAAGCATAACTAGAAACACTGGGAAGGACTGAACTAACATAAAACAGAAACAAAAATAATCAAACCTCAAAACAACCCCGGACATAACAATATATCTAATATGACTTACTGTGTTTGTACTGCTAAAATTAGTTTGTGCTGCTTCTGTTTTGAAGATATTCCTGAAAATTTAAAGGTAAAAAATTCAACCTGCCAATTCACATCACCCAAATCAAAGAAATTGGTGACAAACTTTTTTGCAGCAAAAACATTTTGTTTGTGTTTCTTTCTTTTCTAAGATATTAATAAAAGTTTCTGGAGGTCATAGAAGGTCAACCACATTTATGGAATAAAAAAGGGTGTTAAGCAACTCTGCAAATTTTGAGATTAATGTCAGAAGTTTTCTAGAAGAAAATTGAAGATTTCTGAGTTTCAAAAGTTTTAAAATTTCTGAGATTAATCCAAAAATGTCTGGTTTATGGTGAAAATGTTCTCATTTTTCCCTTATTAACCGTAGATTTTTCTTGCAGATTTTTGATTTCTCAGAAATGTTCTTGTTTTTTGTTGGTTTTTCTTTGCTGAAAATATTTAAACAGTATTTTCTTAAAAAACATATTAATTTTACTTGATGTACATCCTGGTACTTTCTGCTTTATCTCCGGCCGTCACACTCAGCTGACTGACATCTCTGAGCAACGTGTGGATCAGTGCTGCTGAAAATGTTCCTCCATCATTAACAGTACGACAGGAAAAGATCTAGCGACTTCAAACCAGTAAACAAAACCAGTTGAAACATGCTATTAAGCTAACAGCAAACTAATTAAATACCTCAGAGAGGTGCAGAGTCATTATTGCCTTTTATTTCTGGTGTTATGTAAAGCACCAGCAATAGGCAGTTATATAAGCCCACCAGTTTGCCCTGTTTGCCCTGAGGGACATAAACACCCGGCAGATGGCTGGAGGCCTGAATCTACCAGATCACGGCCTGTTCGCTCCGTTTCCACCCAGAGAAACGCTCCCACAGCCGGAGGAGAGGCATGGTGAGGCTCAGGAGGAGATTTGCCCCCCGGGGCATCTGGGCGAACAATGAGAACACGGCTCAGGGCGGCTCTGCACCAGATCAGCAGACAAACTCAAAAGATACCTGTCTGTTTCTCTCTCCAGCAATACACAGTGACCCACGCCATCTTGGTAGGCAAATGCGCAGCAGACCTCCGGCTTCCAGACCAACAGAAAGAAAACGTGGACACTCTTAACAAATGCACAAAAGAAAGATGCATGAACAAAATGGCTGCTGTCAGGATCGACCCATATGAGACGGAGAAGGAAAATAATTCAGACAACAAGCTGCCTCTGATCTCATGCTACGATAACGTTAGCTACCTAGTGAACAGGAAGAGAGCGAACAACATGGAGGAGCTTCACTTGAAATTCATACAATTAATGTTTCAACAGATTTGTAAAGATTTCAAACATCATACATATGAATTTATTACTGTCAAGATAGAGATCCAATAACTGCCCAATGATGTCATTACTGAAGCCATAAAAGATTTTTTTAAGCATCATTATTGCTTATAACAGCAAGAAAGTTGCTGCTTTAGTCTGAGTCTTTTATTTTGAAATAGGTTTTGGAGTCATTTCCTGGTTAGCTACTGAACGATCAACCAATTAGCTGCATTAGCATCGAAGACGCCCCATCACTGTTTGTGTGGCAACATTTAGGGTAGAAAGACGAAAAAAAAGAACAGTAAAGACAGAGGTAAAAAGCACAGTGAGAATACCTCTACTGGCTAACCATTAGCCGCTAACACAGCTGAAGTTAGCCGCTAACACAGCTAAAGTTAGCCGCTAACACAGCTAAAGTTAGCCGCTAACACAGCTAAAGTTAGCCACTAACACAGCTAAAGTTAGCCTCAAGGGTTAGCCTTTGCTTCATAGTGTCCTATTGGTGCTAAACTAAAGGCCTTTTCCCATCTTAATGGGATCAAGACTACAAATATGTATCTGAAATATTTAGAGATTCTTTAAATAAACTCATAAATGCTGTTTAGAGGAGAACTTTCCCGCCTTTTAAGGGTTAGAATGGCTTTAGATTTAGACAAATTACAAGAGGCAACATAAGAACCAAACATGAATACAGATTCATTAAAACATAGAGTGTAATTAATGATTATTATTCCTACTCATAATGTTTGAAGCAGCAAGTCAAGCATAACTGTGAGGTTGGAAGAAAAAATCGATATTCCCACAAGATAAACCAAAATTTTCCTCCATTTTATAAAACAACTTGTTTTGGTTCCTCATTTTTCTCTCCTTTATTGGTCTCAGTGGTTCATTCGCTCAGCAGCGTTCACCACAGAGTTTCAGTTCTTTAAGTGAATGAATCTGTTTGAATGAGAACCATTTACTGAAAAAAAAAATAACATCAAGGTTTTACTGGAAATATAAACTAAATGTTCCTTTTTTTTACTGCTGGTTTCACATGAGGGGTAAGAAAACAACGTCACCCAAACACTTCATTTGGTTTCATTTCCTGTTTATGATATTGGTGAATTTAAAAATAACAGGATTTATGTCGCTTCAGCACTTTGACTGAGACTTAATGTTACAACCCAGATTAACGTAGTTTTATTTAATATGACTTTATTCTCATATTATGACAGCTTTTTTTCTAATAATACTATTACTCTTAATTTTATTCTTGTATTTTTACCACTTTTTCTCATATTATTACAAATTTATTCTCGTATTATTTTGACTTGCTGTCGTTCCACTTTATTCTTGTAATATAACTTTATTCTCATATTTTCTTAGCCTGGTTCTGATTTTTATTTTTACTCATGTTATTTCTAATAACCTGAAGAACATAAATGCTAAAGTCCATGTTCAGTGACTAAAAAGCAAAAACAGAAGGAGTCTAAATAAAACCGCAGTGAGACGCATTCAAACACTTACAGATGGTGTGGGGGCAGATTTTGGGCCAGGGGCATTTGTTGGGCAGCCCGGGAGTCTGTGGCGCCTCCCAGAAGGTGCCGGGATCTCTGGCCCAGGTAGCCACACCGCAGCGACTCAGGTAGAAGCCGCCCTCTCGCAAACTGGAAGCAGAAATGAAACAAGTCTGGATTTGTTTATCTGCAGGCAGAGAAATAACAGCTAGAAAAACCAAGACAAAATTTAAATTACATCATCAATAATACAAAATGAAGCAGTGTAAGCAGCTAAAGTGCAACTAAATCCCTGTGAAAGCTTAGCCCCGCCCCAATTTAGAAAATTAGGGGCGTGGCTAAATTGGGCGGAGCCAATAGGCACTGAGGGGCGTGGCCAAGAACTGCTACCAACTTAGTAACTTCGTCTTTTCAGATCCCGATTAAATTTCTGGGTTTGAAAAGTGAAAAAAATTGCAAGAAAAAAGTCACATTTTTTCTACTTTTAAAACTTTTTAAAGAAAATTTCTTAGATTATTTAAAAAAAAAAAAAAATTCTTGCAATTTTTCATAGTTTGAGTCTCAAAAGTAAAACCTATATGTATTTTTCAAACTCAGTAATGTCCAAGGTTTTTCTAAAAAATGTCTGACTTTAACCAAACAAAATTTTTTTTCTTTCTGATTTAAGTTTTTTCAAACTCAGGAAGTTCAAAGTTTCCTCCTCCTTTAATGCTTTTTATCCACGAAGGCCCTGACACGCCGTCGTAGTTATAAACTGATAAATACATTTTCAGAAGGTTTCAGTGAGCCGAGGATATTTCCATCCACCGCTGACACCATAAACTGAAGAGGAACTAAAGTCCCACACCGATCGTGTCACCGTTCCTCAACTGAATAAAAAAACCTCAAAAATAACCAGAGAAAAGTTTGAGCTGAGGCAGAAAGGCTGATCAGAGCTGCTGGCGGTCTGACCTGGTGCTGAGCTGGTACGGCAGCCTGCCGGGGATCAGCGTCTCCGTCAGGTTGGAGCTCGGCTTGTTTCCAGGCCCGGCGAACACGAACGCATCGAGAGGCTGCGTCTGCCTCAGCGGACTCCCCACCGGGAAGTCTGCAGCTCTGCCGCTGTAAATGGCCACAGCGCCAGACTCATCGCCTGAAGAGAAGCAGAAACAGAAATGACAAAAACAGAAACAATCAGCCAAAGAGAAACAGATAAACAAGCCTGTTTCTTAAAGTGATTTAATTAAGAAGACAGAGAAAATGCTGGAGTGATCTGAGCGTTTTTGGCCCCTCCCCAACCTGCTGCTGCACATCGCCAGTATGCTTACTGGAAATGGAGCTGTTTGGAGATATTTCCAATCACTGAAGATGTGAAAATGAAAACAGCGCCACCTATCTTTGTTAAAGCAGCAGTAACTTTTATAAAAAATATATTTTTTACATATTTGTTAAAACTGTCACAGATAAAAGCTACATTAGCTACTAATTTTGCTAGCTTGGCAATAAGTACTAAAGAAATTACACTGACATTTGTCTTAGTAATACAGAGGTGGCTGGAGTACTCAGAAATTGTAATCAAGTAATAGTTGTAATGTACTTATGGTGTTTATAAGACAGGAACAAGGTGAGAGCTAGTATTAACCTTGTGGCTTCTTTATTGTTGTCATAGCAACTCCATAGCCACTGCCTACCAAGATGGCCGTCAGTTACAAAGTTTCAGGAAGTGTGACATCACATGTACGTATTCAGGGAACTAACCTTTCATGTATTTCTTGTTGACGGTCATAAAGTTGAGTCCATTCCTGGAGGTGTCCACGTCCATGCTAACGCTAACCTTGTCCGTTTTCCCATCCCACACCACCAGCACGACGGGCCCTGCAGCCGAGGCGTCCGTCAGCTCCACCGACCCGTCCACCTGTCCGCTGCCCAGCTTCAGCTCATTAATGAAGGGACTGGTCAGCGGCGCGGCCGGCGGGGTGCAGTTGTTCCGCTGACCTGGAGATGGCAGCGACACCCGGAAGCCCCATTGGTCATCCGACAGCAGACACCTTTCGATTGACTCGTCCGCCTCGTGCGCCGCTTCGTCTTCAACAAACGCCGGCTCCCCGGGCGTCAGGACCTCCGCCAGGATCTCGGCTCCTCCGGAGCGCCGGGTCATGTAGACCACGGCGTCCACCAGCCCCACCGCCGTGACGTTCATCTTCTCCAGGTAGCGGGCGGCGGCGGTGCGGTAGAGGACCACGGCGTCCGGGCCATTCTGGACCGTGTTTGGGGGAAGGAGGATGGCCGGCTTGGGCACCAGGTCCAGGGAACCGACCAGGAAGAAGCCTCTGTCGTCCGTGCTGTGGTCCTTCAGGTCCAGAACCTTGTAAGCTACGTTCCCTTTGCCATTATAAAACACCAGGGTGTAGCCATCCAGGGAGGCTCGCTGTCCACTGGTGTGGTAGAGCTCCACAAACTCAGTGGTGTCCAGTCCGGGGTTATCAGCGTTGATCTCGCTGATGATGAGGCAAGGGTCTGCACCGACAATCACCAGCAGGTAGAAACTAATCGATAAAGTAACAAACATCTTCTATAACTTCTCTGGAAAGCTTCGACAGCACAGCAGCTTCTGGAAAACAGAGCGCAGGATCATCTGCATATCGTATCATTTAAAGAAGAAATGCTGTTATTTGTTTTAAAAGGTGACAATAAAAGGTACCAAACACCAAGTTCAACCAAAACAAACTAGTTTAGTTTGTTTGTTGAAATTGCAGGAAACACAGACAAACCGCGTTGGGATGGCAGAAATGAGAAAACCGGATAAGGATCAGTGTGTATCTTTTTATTTTGTCTCATTGACAAATGAGTCAATTCTCATCGTTATTGAAAGGAATCAATACACAGATATTATTAGAGTTGATCCTGGTTTTTTGCATGTTCTTTATATTTATAAAGACATTTTAAAAATTGGAATCTGATGATTTATTGCTAATTGCACAGCCCTAAAAAGCAAAATATATGTATGTTTTTTACAGTTTGTGCTTATTTAATGTTCTGAGTTGTTCTATCAGCAACTGTTTGAATTCACATGTTAATCCATCGTTGCTAAATTAATTAACATTATTTCAACCGTCTCAGCCATATTTACCAGCATATTACCTGAAAATGATCTCAAAGCAACATTATCGTTTATCACAATAATTAATGGGACAATTTATCGTCCAGAAAATTTGTTATTGAAACTTTCACACGATCTCGGTATCATTTGAAAGGTTTATTTTTATAGAAATCTAGAACATAATATTGCTAAAATAGCTGTATTAACATAATGAAGGACTCTTGTTCCCACTGACAGTGAGAATCTTATTCATGAGTCACGAAACGTTGCGAAACACATCGGCAGGCAGGATATCGGAAACTTTGCCTGAAATATGCAAAAGCTTTAAATGTGATCAATGAAGGAAGGAAATCCAAACGCAGACTGGAAAAAAGTTGCATGCGAGCTCATTTTTACACCAGATGTGACAAAGTCTCCTACATTTAGTTTTTTAGTGTCTCTTTATGGTTTTATTGGTTTAAAGGAGGAAAAGTTGCTGTTTGTGAAGCTGTGGTCCCGTTTTGGCTCGGAATGATCCGCCATCTCCAACAGTTATTCCGGTCACGGTCAGGCTGCTGCTATGCTGCATCTTTCCGTCGAAAGAAAAATCCTGTCAATCTGCTGTGAAACCTGCAAACGAGCCTCTGGTACCGCGCTGAGACTTACCGGGACTCCTCCGGTTCGGTTCGGCTCCTACAAACCGAACTTTATTGTCTGGGAGGGAAAATGGAGGCAGGCTGGAGGGAATAAAGTGGTAAAGTTTGTTTTCTGCTCTGCGCCGCTCCCGTCATTCACAAAGCTCCACTTTCTCTCCCCGTTCAGCTCCGCGCTGTGGGCGGTCACAGAGACACAAGGAGCTTTTTCTGTTTTCCTGGGGCTCAGATTCCCGCAAACCCACCAGAAAAAAATAAAATAAAAATCCACGGAGAAAGAAAACAAACAGAAACCACAGGATAAAGTCTTAAGATTGAATCTGTGACGTGAAAATGAGCTGTGAGTCCTGAAGGGGCCCCTGACCCCAAAGGCCCCGCCCATCATGCGTGACACATCAGTGTGAAGAGACTTGATTCACATCCTTACAGTGAGTGAATCAGTATCCACACCCACGCAACTTATTCTCACATCTTGTATGGAGAGAAATTTGGTCCAATATTATAGCAAGTAGGTTTAATAATACTATTAAAAAATGTCACGTTTTTAGAGAATGAACAGAATGACAATAAAATAGGATTACCAGTTTTATTCACTGATCCGTTTGGGCCGGAGGCAGATAAGAATAAAGAGGACTAAACTTCTGTTTCTGGTTTTCTAGGAAACAAAACAAACAAAAATAAAGGACATTCTCTTAACTCAAAAAGTTGTAAATTTACCAGTAAAATCTCAGATATTTTCAGAAAAACTTAAGAGTCATACATTTGTAAGAAAAAAATCTCAGAAATATTTTAGAAAAGACAGAAAATTCTTTGAGCTCCAAAAGTCAAAAATTTTATAAGAAAAACAACAACAACAACTGACATTTAGAGATTAATTTCAGAAATCTTTTTTAAAAACTTGAAAATTCTCTGACCTTCAAAAGTTGGAAATTTGCAATAAAAGACTTCAGAAAGTCTAAAATTAATTTTCATTTTCTAGAAAAAAAACCCAAGAAAATACAGAGGTGAAAATACTGAAGAATTGAGAGAAAACACAAATTTCTAGATTAAACTCAGAATTGTTTTCTTTTAGAAACAACTTGGAAATTTCTCAGCTCGAAAAAGTAAAACATTTTTAACTTCTGAAACTCAGAAAATTTCTAAGTTTTTTTCTAGAAAATATGTGAAATTAATCTCAAAATTTTTGAGATTTTTCTCAGAAATCTTTGCTTATTCTAAATGAATTGTATTCAATCGATCCCTGATTGATCACAAAAATTCCACATAAAATTTATTTTAAATTGAAAGTCTTTGGAGAGAAATTTGTTCCAATATTTCTGCAAGCAAAGAAGATATTTCAGAATTTCATATCATCTGTTCTGAGTCCAATTTCTGAGCACAAGATTTTAGAAGTAAAGATCAAATTTATAAAAAAAAAATCAAAAAAGCCCCAGAATATTACAGACATTGTTGCTTTTCCTGCTAACTCATTGCCTCTTCAATAATTATGTGTTTTTATTCTTCTAATTAAAGGAAATTGACACAATATTCACAACTTTTTTTAGTTACAAAACGTCCATTTTGATTCAGTTCCCTTTTGCTCTCATATATAAAAACTTAACAGAAAATAGAAAATAAATTCGATCAAAAATAGTCATAACTTTGTAGTTAAAGTTAAAGCACTTAGTGGTATATTATTATTATTATTTGTTTTCTAACTCTGGAACAAGTTAATCTGCAACAGAACAAGAAGAATGAAGCAGGTGGAAAATATTCTCTGAACTGAGTTTATTTTACAAAATAATCTCATAAAACAAGTTTGAATGGTAAAATAAAAATATTAATGTTAAAGGAATTAATGCCTTGAACACACTAAATAACAGAAAAAGACAACAGAAGCTCTGAATGCATCCGTTTGGATTCAGTTTCAGGATGACAGAAAAGTGGCGGCGCCCCCTGGTGGTAGAAAGAGGAAACTACCAGCAGCCAGATGAAAGGTTCTGAGTTTCTGTTAAAAAAAGGAAATTTAATCAATCAGTTGTTTTTTTATTGAAGGTGAAATAAAACAAGTAGCACTTAAAAACAGATAATGGCGCTCCAACGTAATTTTTTTAACTTAATTTGTTACATGGAGTCAAATTAAGTTTGTCAAATTTAATTTATTCACGTTTGACAACTTATCAAACTTAATATATTTGATTGGGTAAACTTAACTTCATTACTTGTAACAAACTGAATTTTTTTAAAGTTGGATCACCTGCTTCCTTTTTTCAGTGTATAGTGAAGCATGGCGGTGGCTCAGTGATGCTTTGCTTTCTCTGGTTGTGGAGAAAAATATGAATTCATAAAAATATCAGGAAATTGCATTCAAAATAGCTGGAGTGCCATTTACTTCAAGTTTTTACACACAAATTGCAATCTTCACTTGAAAAATGTAATTTTATTTGGTATTAAAACTTAATTGTGGATTCTACTTGCAGATTTCCACAAAATGTTCTTTTGTTTTACTAGTGAATTGTATTTAACTGTTTTCATTGTAAAAAGTTATTTTTACACCCCAAATAAACCTCTACTATCATATTTCATTGCTAGTCTATTTTCAGTATATAAAACTTATTTAATAAAACACAAATAATCTGTGAGAAATTTGAGCTGATCTGTTTGGATCTTCCAACAGAAAATAATCCTGAGAATATTAGGATTATTAATATCCTAATATTAATAATAATAATGGTATAAATCCTCTAATCCTAGAGGATATCGGGTGGCCATCGCAATGCCTGACTGCAATGTATCTCCAGTTTTTCAACAGATCAATGCTTAAGTGTGACTTTATTGTAAATTTTCAGCAATAATGTTAAAAAACAACAACAAAAAAACCCAAACATTGGGTTTATGTGATGCTACCTCCTACCTGCAGATGGCGCTGTTACCTCAGCCTTACTGATGTCAGGTCATGTATAGTCTCGGTCTCGGTTCGGTTTGAATGAATAATGTGAACACCAAGCGGACCGGAGGCCTGTCCAAAAGCAGGAAGTGGACTACCATGCAAGGCATTCTGGGTAAATACAACCAAAGCAAACACGCTAGCCTAGCGCTAGCGGGAGAAAAGACTCGAGAAATCCTCCAACTGCGAAGCTCCGATGCTAGTCCGTTTTTTTACATTTCGTAATGTAAACAAAAACGGGAAGTTGTGCTCGGTGTCTTCAGAGTTTTTTGGTTTTTTTGTCATTTCCTTTCTTGGTGCAGCGCCCCCACAGGCCAGGAGGGGAACAAAATTAACGTTTTTCAAATTAATAATAACAATAATAATATTATATTAAATAAAAAATTATATATATTTATGTGATTTATTCCAGCTGTTTGCATCTTGTTCGAAAAATCAAAAATAATTTATAGCTAGATTATTAATTAATTTAGTAATAATAAATAATTTATTACTTATGGTTTTAAATAATAAATACTATGTCTATATATATTTTTAGAATAACAAAGAGATACGATTTATGATTTTAACACATTTATTTTTCAATAAATATACATTATAACATCAGAATTTACCCTAAGATTCGCATAAAAACAGTTTAAGAAGGAGAGAAAAGAGAGAAAAGAGAGACATTTTTTGTAATGTTTCTTATTTTTGGATTGCAGTCATCCTTCCTCGCCGCCAGATGGCGCTCAGAGCTCAGGGTTTGTTTGATTGATTTACTCCGTTTCCCCGGACTGAAGCTGTTTGCTGGTGATTTTTATTCCGAACCATAATCCGCTGTGCTTTGCTTATTTTGACACAGAAAAAGGTCAAACAAAATGTTAATGATGTGAATATTTTTGCTTTCACACAACATAAACATCTCAGAGCGGGAAAATGTATTTCTGTCATTTTGTTTTTCTGTTGACAGAGTTGATCTGAATCTTTGATCGCCTTGTTTTGATGAGTCACAGTTTGAATGGAAAACACTTTTATTTTCACAAGTTGCTCATTTTAAAAACCAATTTAGACTATTTCAGATAAATTACACATTAGTCATGGGAACCTGAACCTCAAAGTTTGGTGTTGGATGAATCTGCCGCCATGACATCTTCACATCGTGGTCCTTCATGGCGGTGACAATGATTGGACCCGAACTGAGTCATTTTACAGGCAGAGAGCGAAGCCAGCATCGTTTCTGACTCACCGTCAGATGAGTCTGAAGGTCTTTGCTGGATGTTTTCATCAGAGAGGGAATGTAGGGCTGATTTACAGTGGTGACCCCAAGTGGGGGGGAAGATGGGGCCATGGCCCCCCTGGAACAAAGCTGCCCACCCCACTGGGCCCCCAGAAGATCAATTTTATCAATTAAAATGTAAAACACAATAAATGAATAAATACATAAAATTGGTGTATATATATTTTTTTCTTTTTTTAGGTATTTATTTTTATGTATTTATTGGGTATGTATGTAGATACTTTTTTTTTGTAAAATAATAGTAAAAAGATGTTCTTTGAAAGAACTAAATCATGTTCTTATAACTGAGAAGAAATTTGTTCAAACAAGCCTAAAAGGATTTAAAACTAGATGTCTTTATTTTGATATAGCAACGTTGCAACAACATCCCTTTCCAACAATAAAACAAAATAAATCAGATAACATTATTTGCTTGATTTTGGTTTTCTTTATTTTGTTGACAAAAACTCTGTACATCCCTGGTTTAGAGTATAATTTTCTTCAAAATGTGAAATTTATTCAGTTCCTTTCAAACATCTTTCTGAAAATGTTTAGTTTGTGTGGAAAAAGGCAATTTAAATACTTTTAAGTGTTCAGAACCGCCACTAGTTTCATGTCTGAAATGCAAAGAAGGACTGAAGCTCTTTAAGAGGCAGGAAGCATGCAGACGACAGAAGAAGAAAAAAACACAGTCAGTGGGAAACCTTGGAGACAAAGACACTAAACGAACTGGAAACCAGACTGAATTACCAGGACATCAGCTGCATAACAAGGAGGGAATCAAAGAGTATATAATTACTGGGAGGGTTAATTAGGGAAGTGAATGGAGGGAAATTAATGAGAACAAGAAAACAAGTGGTGACATGAAAATCTGGAGTCAAGATAAGGACAGCAGAGTACAGACTGTGCAAATAAAAACTTGTGGCATGCATATTTATTAGATTGCTGTGATGTCACAGCTGGATGACTTCGAGGCGTTTCACATCTAGAAACTGAAATCTGCCCTTTCTTCTCGTGAGTTATTGTGTTAAACTGTGGGATTAAAAGTTTTTTTAAGGGATCATGTTTGCCTAAATTTGCTGTAATTTTCATATTAACCTAAAAGTTTTTGTTTGTGATCCCTAAAAACTCATAACAATTTCAAAAATGGTATATCTTTATTATATTTTTTACCTGCGCAATAACAGGTTACAGCAAACTGGAGAATTTAAACAAAACACAAGAAGTCAAGATCATGTATGCTAATGTAGTTTAATGAACCGTTAAAGACGAGATATCTGTAGAAACAATCTAACATGACGGCTTGTGATTTAACTGTTTACAAAGGTAGCTAGTTAACGCTGTTAGCCACATTAGCAGGAGCTAACAAGAAATAAAAAAAAATTTGAATCTAATGAGTGGATGTTCAAAGTCTTTTAAGACACCATTTTAAATTTGAGAAAATGTTTTGATTCTGTAAACAGTTTCACCGCTAGTGCTTTTCGTTCTGGGTTAGCACTTCCTAGCAGATAGCTACACAAACGCCTGAATCGATCACTGGTCTGCTTGGCGTTCACATATGCATTTGAACCGCACCAGAGTTCACTTCAACCGAACCAAGACGGGGGTTTGTGGACCGGAGTTTGTTTTTTGGTCTGTAGCAAAGTTTGAATAGCATTCACACCTCCCCAAACGAACCGAACCGGTCCTTCTAGTCCCGGTTTGAGTCTGAGGTTTGTACGCACCAGAGTGGAAGTGAACTCTGGTTCAGTTCAAATGTAGATGTGAACGCCAAGTGGACCGGAGACAGCTCCAAAAGCAAGGAAGCAGACAACAGTGCAGTGCATTCTGGGTAAATACAACCAAAACAAATGCATTAGCTTGTGGTGTTTAGCCAAAGGCTAAAGAGAAATTCTCCAATTGCTAAAATCTGACGCGACTTCATTTTTGTTTCCATTTGGTGAAGAAGGAAGTTGCTCTGTGTCTTAAGAAGTTTTCATGTCATTTTCTTCAATGGCTCCCCCCGCAGGCCAGGAGGGGAACAGGTTGGTGTAACTCAGAGCGGAAAGAAAGAGAACCACAGCAGCTGGAGATGGAGCAGATGCTGCAACTTTGGTCCCCACAGAACTGAGTCTACCGAACTATCAGGCGGAAAACAAGAGAAATACACTGAGAATACAAGAAATTAAACAAACGCTAAATATAAAAAGTTGTGCACAGAAGAGAAATGAACCAAACAAAACAATGATCAAATCAAACAAACCATGAAAAGTCCTCACATAGGTGACCATCCCAGGCTGCATGTTAATCCAGAGCATGTAATCTGCAGCTGTGTCACAGTAAATCGCTTAGCATGCTTTTGACCCTAAAGGCTTCCCTGTTGGGCCTCATTATCCTGGGCAGACGTAAAAACTGGGACACTGAGGACAAAGGAGGCCTGTGTTCACATCCCCGGCAGAAAGGAACGGGCCGGTGGGAAGGATGCAGGCGGCGCCGCATCATCGGAACGAGCTGGTACGCTGCGCTTCTCACAGGCTTCAAGACGATTAGTGACGTGAACAGAAAGGGCAGCGATTCACCACGGAGCGATTCACCTCAATTCACCTCGAAGTGATTCACCTCGAAGCGGTTCACCTCGGAACGATTCACCACGGAACGATTCACCTCAAAGTGATTCACCTCGAAGCAATTCACCTCGAAGTGATTCACCTCGGAATGATTCACCTCGTAGCGATTCACCTTGTAGCGATTCATCTCGTAGCAATTCATCTCGGAACGATTCACCTCGTAGCGATTCACCTTGTAGCGATTCACCTCGTAGCGATTCACCTCGGAGTGATACACCATGGTGGTATATTTCACCAATGTGAGGAATTATTTAACTGCACATGTATGAGGACAGACTGAAGGTGCCACTACGGGACAGGATTAGGGCCATTGGAAAAAAAAAATTATGACTTGAATCTCAGAATTCTTACTTTTCTCAGAAATATGAATTTTCTCAGAATGACTTTTTCTTAGAATTATGACTTTTTCCCCCTGAGAATTCTGTATTTTCAGAATTTTGACATCAATGTCAAAATTTTTTCGAAATTCTCAAATTTTCTTTGACCTTTTTCTCTGAATAATCCCTTTTCCTCATAATTCTGAGCTTTTCCAGAATTTAACTTTTCTTTGAATTCTTTTTAGTTCAAAATAGATTTATTTCCCCTCAGAATTCTGGCTTTTCTCAGAATTTCTTTTTTTCAGAATTCTTAATTTTTTCTCAGAAATTTTCTTTTCTTTTTTGTCCCCTCAGAGTAATTACTTTTTTTCCTCTGAATTCTAACTTTCCTCAGAGTTTGGTTATCTTTTATTTTCTTTCTTTCTGATTAAAGTCAGAATTCTCCAGTTTTCCCCCCAGTGGTCCTTAAGGTATGCAGAGGTGGGTGGTAACTAGCTACGTTTACTTGGTTACTTTTACTTGAGTAATTTCTTGGACAGATACTTTACACTCTTGAATAAAAACAGATGCACACTCTGGGTACTCTCAGTGTTTGATGTTGATGTATAATGTTGGGGAATCTGTTTCTCTTCCTTTTTTGCTCTTTCAGAAACAGTGGAAACTTTCTGCTCCTCAAAAATCAGCCGGGTATTCTCATCAGGATTCAACGCGCATCTCCTGCTGCCTGCATCTCATCACCACGTTTGTTTAAGGCCATAAAAATCTGGGAAAAGGTCCTTCAGTCCAGCATTCACAGGCAGATCTGATATTTCGGGATTAGGATTTAGTTCCTTCCAGCACATCTGGGTTAGCGGACCAGATGCATGTTGGATTATTGACCTAAAGTGGCGCTTCAGCCATAAAACCTGCACGTGTTTCTGTGTTTATATTTACATCCTGACTGGAAAGAGTTAACCGCCATGAGGTGAGAGAGAGAGAGGGCGGGAACTCGGCCAGAAGAAGCCTGTGTTGCTCAGTTCCCATGGCAACCAGCGACTGTGGCGCATCTGACCTACATATATGGTGGATGTGGACAAACATGGCAGCCGTCAGCGGCTGTCAGCGGCGCAGGAAGAAAAGTTTTCCGGACCGAACCGACTCAGAACAGACACCAGAACTGAAATGACGGAAAAACCTGACGGGTTTCCACTTTCAGGCTTCTGTTGTAAACAGACAAAAACTGGGGAAAAACAGTGGGGCTTCATGTTTTTAAAATAAATATCTACTTTACAAACGATATATTCATAAGCAAAGTATTTAGTTAGCTAAATATTTGGTTTGAAGCTAAATATTTATCTTGGAGCTAAAATTTGGTCTATGAACTTAATTTTTAGCACCATCCTAAATATTTAGTTTCCAAGTTAAATATTTAGTTCCAAACTAGATATTAGTTAATAAGCTAAATATCTAGTTTGAAGCTAAATATTAAGCCACCATGCTAAATATTTATCCAGCTTAATGTTTGGTTCCAAACAAGATATTAATTAGCTATTTAGTTTGAACCTAAATATTTAGTGTATAAGCTAAATGTTTAGCACCAAAAGCCACATAGTTGATCTACAAACTTGATATTTAGCAGAAATATGAATATTGTGTTAAACACTTATGCATTTTATTCTTTAATATTTCACTGATAGTTGGTTTGTTTATTGCTCAGAATAAGTGAGCAGATTTAGGATTAATTTCCAATGTGAAAATATGATAATGTCTATTTATTCTTTCAAAAATATAAAATTAATTCTTTTAGGAATGATAAATAAGGTAAAAATACATTTGTTTGAGATATTTCACTCTGTTGTCTGTGTGCTGATTCACAAATATATATAGATAAAAAAAAATTCATCCATCCAACATAATGCAGATGTTCACATAAGTTACGTCAGTCCTGTTTGTAGTTTTTCTGCTTACAGATAAAATCAAACAGGAAATCTCAGTTTGCTGAGAACAATTTCACAGCTGTGCACATTAAGAGGCAGGAAGTCCAGACCATTTGACGCCGTTAGCGCAGCATGAAATGCATCATCTTGGGTGAAACAGCAGAGCAGCATCTTCTGCATGGGAAGAAGAAAACGGCCTCCAGCTGCGGCTGCAAATAAAAACCAGAAAACAGCAACAACTAGGCAGGAAGAGATATTTATCTCACCGTTTTGCATATAATGTAACCTGCAGCTCAGTGAAGCTGATTTTATAGAAATCTCTGTCCAACTCAGGGAAACAATACAGACAAAACTAACATTTCAGCGAGAAATCTGAACTTTTTTTGAAATAATTCTTTAATATTTGTGGAAAAATATTAGTTCCACTGGCAGATAATTTCACTTATGGGAAAAATGTTTTATTTCTAATCTGCTAATGAAAGCTACATTTTAAATCAATATTAAGGAATAATTTACTTTAAAAAGTTCCTGTAACTTACTGAAAAATTAGTTTTGTCTTATTTTTAGTAAGATTTTGTTTTTGCAGAATAACCAAATTAGTTCATCTCACTTCATGCTCTGCAGACGCTCTGTCTGTACTGATGAAGATTCACTCACAGCATTCATCCTCCATCCATTCTAATGTTCATTTTTAGTTTCCACTCATACTGAGCCCGGTTCTGGTTCTGCTGGAGGTTTCTTCCTGTTCAAGTTTTTCCTCTCCAATGTCGCTACATGCATGATCAGTATGAGGGATTGCTGTAAAACAACTCGTCTGCTATCGCCCCCTGCTGGTCTAGGAGGAGTGAAGTCAACGACTCAATGAGTTTCCTTACATAGAAACTTTTCAAACTAATTTAAATAATAAACTGAATTTGATAACTAAAGTAAACTGGAAATACTTTTTTCCAAAGTGCCTCGAGGCGACTTTTGTTGTGAATTGACGCTAAATAAATGAATTGAATTGAAATTTTAATATCACCCAACAACGCCTTTTTCTGCTTCATTGGTAAAACACTTATGGTGCAACTTTTGTGGAAAATATATCCTTAAAACCATAAACTTTTGTTTCAGTGAGAAAAAAGTTGCTAAACACCAAAAAGCTTCACAAAATCAGAGTTTTCGGCTTCTTTAAAGACAACCTGTGATGCCAAATTACCATTTTTCATGTTTTCGTACGTCCATTTGGGATTCTGCTGCTTCTAAAAACAGACCCAACTCTTAAAAAAAGGAGAAAAAAAAATAATTCAATGTTTTTTGGTGTCTGGAAAATGAGCTGTTTCAAAAACCTCTTGAAGGTTGCCTAGCAACCCCAGCAGAGTTCCGTCTGTCACCTAGCAACCAAAGAGTCTGAGCTCCAGCATGTTTTGTTCAGCTGGTTTTATGTGCTGTACAATGGCTGCTGGAAAAGACAAAGTGCTTTCTTGTTGACTCACCATCCAGAAACCTTTTGCTGAATACTTGCTGGTTATGCAGGAAGCTCCACTTCTGCTTTTCAAAGATGTTGGCAGCCATTTTCATGTGCGAGTGTAAACGTTGCGGTGTGGCCAGCAGCAGCTAATTTGGATTTAAAGTGACAAAACACCTCAAAACAGGAAGATCTCATTATCTAAGAATGATCATAAGGCCTTTGAATAGGCCGTAGATCTATCCTAACCTGTTCAAGGAAACATTTTGGGTCACCTTTAAAGATCTGAACTCGGCTCCTGTTCTCTGCATCTTTCTTGAGTTCTGTTTGATCCGAAGCAGCCATTACCTTTCATCTTCATCCTCTGCTCCTCTTCCCTCAGCTTCATCGATTCTGCCTAGACAGGGCACGGGACGGCGCTCCCCGCAGGGCAGTCTAGGTAATAAATCTCCCTCCTGTCTGCATGTAGAGAGGCTCCTCATGGGAAGATCTCGGCCTACTTTCCATCCAGGCTAAAATATCCGCAGAATGAAAAGGGAAAGTGGGCCAAAAAAGGAGCATGGAGGAGAAACTGAGTAATGAGTGACTTTGCTAAAATCTGGTCGGGTCTTTCATCTGAATCAGGCTCAACGTTTTCACATCTATGTCTCATTATGCCAATGACAAGGCACAGAAACTTCTGAATGATTTCTTTTCAAAAACTGTTTTTCTTTGATGCAGAATAAAACAATAGATCATAAAAGAAGTGAACCGTTCCCAGACTGTTTGTGGCTAAAGCAGCAGAGTTTCTCTTTGCCCTTTAATTTTCTCTGAGATTTCTTCTCTCTGGTTTTGGGTTCTTTGAAACAAAGTTTCTTCTGCCAAATACTCAAAATACGCAGAAGAAAGAGTTCCTTTGGTTAAAAGAATCAGCCTTTTAAAATCAATTCAGTCTGATTTTTTATTATTTTGGTTTTAAAGGGTAAAACAGTAAAATTTACTGTTTTTATCTTTTCATCGTGTTTTTATGTTTTTCCCTGATCAAAAGCAAACCTGGTTTGAGAAATACTTTAATCTCCATGGCGACCATTCAGTTGTTAAAACACCTGAGTGGACCTAGCCCCGCCCCCGAGGTGCAGCTCCTCCCCCACTCAGCTCCTTCAGACTAGCTAGCACCAATTAGCAAACAGCTGCTGAGCTCATTATAGGAGCTGCTGCTCAGAGCAGCGCTGGTAGAAATGTTAAAGGGTTTAACAGAGGAGCCATGTTGGGATGACTTCCTGGAGGCGGAGCTTCAGAAAGAGCAGGAGTTCTTAAAGAGACAGAGGCCCAATTTCAAGGTGTTAAATCAAGAACCATAAATTTCTTTAAGACAAATGTGATATATATATAGCATTTTTATAACAACTAAAGTTAACATAGTTACTTGGTTGTGCTATAAAATGGCTCTATGTTTCTTTAAAAAACATAATACTGCCCCTTTAAATATTTTTAAGGGTCACTTCCATGTGAGAAAATAATTTGTTAGCTGATTATTGTTGGTAAAGATGGAGGAAGAAAGTTTGAAAAAAGAGGTTCTATGTGTCTTTTGCATTCCTTGTTCATGTGTGATTTTATACTTTTATCATGTTCGAAATAAATAAACAAAAAATAAAGTAATTTATCTGTCAACCTGAGCAGGAGTTTTGTGTTACAGATGATGTAAAAGGTTAAAGTAAAAATGCGCTGAAACGTGTTTTATCTGGGGAACTTTATGCTCACAAACATCATCCACAACCATCACAACAGAGAATTTGGTTGATCTGAACTTTGAAGGCCAGATTTCCTTTTCTGCAAACATTTTTCACTGATCAGGTGGGTCAGAAGAAATCAACATTAATTCATCCAAATTATACTTTTGTATTTTCATAATAGATGATCTTTAGGAAAAGTAAGAGCGCTCACTCCATCATTTCCTGTCTGAACAACAGGTGACAACATCTTTTTGATAACTTCCTATTAGAAAGGAATTGTTTTGTCAGTAAACAACCAATTTTCCATTTCCACAACACTGACAGGACCAATCTGAGGCTCCATCGTTACTCCTGGTATTGGAACTGACTTTCTGTTTTACGGCGACCTGCCACTAAGGGAAACCGTCACAAAGTCAGAGAAGTGACTTTAAAAATTAACGCTTTGGAAAACAGTGGAAAGGTCGACAGTGAATTATTTTTTTTGCTTTGCTGTCAGGTTTTTCCTTTTGTGGCAGTAAAATCTGATGAAATTTGGACCTTCAGCTCTCAGACTTACTGCCGGGTGTGTGGGTGTGTGTGTGTGTTTTTGTTCTGTTGTTTATGTAAACTCTTAATCTAAAAATGATGAAACTGGCAGACAAACGCAGAAAGATATCTGCTCTTTAGCTTAATTACATAATTTCTATGATGCAAATCTTCTGGGTCAATAAAATTATTGATGTAAGACATATAAGATCATTACTGGAGGAGGGAAGGAGCCTATAGGCAGGATTAGCTCGCTATCGCTAACAGTTACTGAAATGAGACTTTAAGGGTCCTGATGACGGAGATCGTGTTCGACGTGCCACAAACTTCTTGTTTTTTCTTTTCCTTTTAGCATTTCTGGTAAAAGAGAGAGAGAGTGATTTTTGTGAACGTCTCCTGGGACAAAACACGACAGCTGTGGCGATAATTAGGTCATAAAAATAAAGTCAGAGCACAATCGTCTGGGATTTGTGAGGAATGCGATGATGTGCAGCATGCAAAATCAAAAGTGATTGTGAGATTTCGCTTCGGGCCGTTAAACTGCTAAACCTGTCATATGGGGTTGCAGTGAATCGTGCTTTTCCCCCTCATGACGGCGCCGTTTGTAAAGTTAAACAGTAAAACATCAACAGCAACACTCTGGTTTATTTGGTCAGTCAGAAAAAAATGGGTGTTATTCCAAGCTAAATATTTAGTTTACCGTGTAAATATGGTAGATTTAGACTGTAATCTATTTATTTTGCTTGTGAATTAAATATTTAGTTTGTAACTATGTCATTAATATGACTTTGAAAACTGAACACCCAGTTGTATTTTTTCTCTTTGACAGACTAAATAAATTAAATTATTGCTGTTAATATTTCACTGTTTAACTTCACCAACAGATGGGAGATGTGCAGAGGGAGTCGTTGTGGCTTTCGGCCAGATTTTCCCATTTTCACCTTCCATGTCGGCTCTTCCAGGAACGATTTCACGCTCCGGCGTTGGCAGCTGCAGGAGTCTTTCCGCCTGAATGTGTCATCATAATTAAAAATGGGATTTATCGTCCAGAGAGCAACAACTTCTCAGGCCTCATTAACATTTAATGTTTATTTTCCGGAAATTACATAAGATAATTTGGATGTAAAACGCCACAAACGACATAAGGTAACAAACTTGACTTGTGCTTTTTTCCCCAGACGGTTCACTTCCTCTGTGGGTAAAAGTCTCCCGTGTTCCCATTTAGTCCCCCAGCTGCCCACTGGGACCTGCACCGAGTCTGCAGAGGCCACGCTGATGCGCCACGTATGAGACGGCAACACAATTAGCCCAAAACACCTCCTTCCTCCCAGAGGTGTCTCTTCGCTCAGCCTTTCATGCCATTGGAGTTATTTTTGACTTCCTGGCTAATGACGGCGTCCTCTGGGGGAACAAATGAAGACATGGAGCCCTTTGTTGAAACGTCGACTCCCATCCAGCGACATTTTGTTTTCCTTTTCCACCTTACTACAAAAGTGCAACCTGATCCGAACGTTTGGTTTGGAGAAAAAAAACAAAGATCCAGCTGAAGAATTATCTTTTCCTACAAAGAATTCAAACACAAACCACACTGCAGCCCGAACAGCCAGTTTTACCCTCAACCCCCTTAAATGCTACCTGACTATGCTAACAAATAATCAACTTACAATTGATCATCATAAAGTAACAGCAATGCTTTATTGGATTAAAATTGGCTCCATTCGACTAACTGATGACGTCGAAACTTTTTACGATGGGCGTTAAAAATGTCAAGCTGAAACGACGGGAAACAAACTTTTTTAGCAGTTTTGTTTTTGCAAAAACTATTTTTGTTTTCATTTTTACCTGAAGCTAAACATGATACGATCGATAAACTGTTGTAGATGTAAAATGTGAAAAAGGTTTTGCCAGATTAAAGAAAAAAAAACATCAGGTTGATCATATTACTCTACATTTTTTGTCATTTTGGTTCATTAGTTTTATTTTGAAAGGTTTATTAAACTGTACTGCCCAAATCTTCAGTTTTAAATATTTTTTATTCATAAAAGATTGCACTGTGAACATTGTTTTTAAACTGATATTTACTGCCTTAAATGACAAACCAAATTCTTAAATTCTGATCAAGAGACGCCCAGAAATCGTTTCCAGAGCCTCAAACAATCCCTGGGCTTTGGACACCCCTGTGGTCTGGAAGGTGCTGCATGTTTACTTTATTTAACTGTTTATTTATAATGAATAAGTGGCTTAAAACCAGGAGCCAGTTGACAGTTGGGAGGGAAATAATTGTGGCAAGGGCATCCCAGAACAGAAAACTAAAAAGTTCTTTCTTCTGGAGCAGAATTACGATGCTTTCCTCACGTCAACGACATAAAAGTCGGATAAAATGCGACATGACCGTTCAGACTGCACACTATATGCAGACTGAAAACTATTCCATATGATTTATTAGGCCGGTCGCAACAAGCAATAAATCAGTTAATCACATAATAAATTAAACTGATCAATAATTTCTATTTGCATAATACATCATTTTTCTCTTTCTACCAAAAACTGGATGAGAAAAGTCTCAATTAACTCTTATTTTGAAGGACAATTTTGTGTACAGAGACTTTGTAATTAATTTTATTTGTTGTTTCTGTTGTTTTGTTTGTTTATTTTGGATATTTAAAATGTCTCCCAGCTCCAGTGATAAATGTTCACTAGAATTTACAGTTTTTTAATCTCTGATAATGTGTTCTTGCTTTGTTATACCATTATATGACCGGAAAATGTTGTCAAGACAACAACATTATTGTTCATCGCAATAACTTCTGGGACGATTTATTGTCCAGAAAAGTTTTTTATTTTGACAGGCTGACGATTTAATCCCACAAATCGGATTTTTAGGGGGTGAAAATATCGGCTTTGGGTCTCATTGCCCTGCTTTAGGTTCTCTGATGTTATAGGTTGTGGTTATTGGTGAGGATATGTGATAAAGTTTAAGAGGTGTGAATACTTTATAAGTTTTCTGTCGCCGTTTCCATGGTAACCTGAGCGGTGTCCGTGGCTTTCGATGATTATTCAATCAGAGCTGCCTAATGAGTTGTGTAAGTTTAATCAAGTTGAAGATGCTTAGAGAGTTTTGTTCAGAGTGAAGCTGGTTTACATCGAGACGTTTCTGCAACGTTTTGGTGTTTGATGGCTGGTTTCTGGCTGTTTGCTCAGATGTTTGGCTTTCTGATAATTTCACCACTCAACACGCTGTCCATGTTTGATTAAAATCATTGCTGAACATCTTCACACGTTCTGCTTGCGTGATGCTGCTGATTATTTATTTACCGGTTTACTAAAACAGCAACTGTCCCAGCAGAGGAAGCCAGCAGCTTCATGTCTGCTTTTAGCAGGAAGAAAAAGACGCTTTTATGAAAATATTTCCTTTAAACGTCAAACCAAGAGTAATATTTGCACTCAGTTCACCGCTTGTCTGTATTTTGTGAAAATTTATGAGCTCACATTACATGAATTCAACTATGTGTATATGTGTGTCATTTGTACAGTTACATACTAAAAACATTATTGCAATATTTTGATGAAGCCTCTCAGAGAAAAAAATGTCAGGATGAAAAGTCATTTTCACCATGTTACTCATATTACTGTCATAGCAAATTAAATATTTAGTTAGCAAGTTAAATATTTAGTTAGCGAGCTAATTATTTGGCTAGCAAGCCAAACATTTAGCTAGTAATATACTTACCAAGCTTAATATTTAGTTAAATTAAAAATTTATCAAGCAATTTATTTAGTTAGTAAGCTAAATATGTAGCTAGCAACCTAAATATTTAGCTATTTAGATCCTAAATATTCAGCCTAACATTTCGCTAGGAGCCTAAATATTAAGTAGGAGGCTTAATATTTAGTTAGTAAGCTTAATCTTAGCTAGCAACCAAAATATTTAGCTTGTGTGTTAATTTATGCTTTAAAAGTCGACCTGATGAGACGCTGGGAAAGAGATTATTACTGTGCTAAAAGGAGTTAGCCTGTCAGTGAAGCTTTTCAAGCCTGAAATAAAATCTCAAGGCTAAACATGTAGCTGCAGCACCCAATGCTAATGTTAGTATCCACAGTCCAGATTTCTAAGGAAGTTTCATGAATGATCAGGGACCAACCAGGTTGAAGAACCTGAATAACAGATTAAAAACAATAAATATCTTTGTTGTTGTGCTCATATGTCTATTTATTCAATAATTAAGCTGAAATGAATTGAAAATTTTGCTTATATTGACTAAAATTCGATTAGTTAATCACAGACCGCACAATTAACTCACTTAAAAATTATTTCTTTAATAATTATCTTGTAAATAACGTGGGTATAAAACATCTGGATCACATAATTGGGTCTGAGTAAGAAGAAAATTTCCCCAATCAGCTGTAATCAATACATTTATGTTTCACCTGTAAACGACCCGGAGCTGCAGTCGCTCGTGTGTGTGTGTGTGTGTGTGTGAGTCATTACGTCACCACTGATCTCTCCAGGCAGGTTCACATCTGGTTTGTTCCCTCGGTGTTTCCTGAAAATGGGTCAGCCAGGACCGGGGAAGATGGAGAGCGACGCTGAGCAGCACAGCTGGCCCCGGGTCACTGCACACAGACACATCTGGGAAATCAATCATCCTGGACGCTGAGCGACAGATCCACATTCAGGCGCCGTGTGTGTGTGTGTGTGTTTGGAGCTGAATGCTTAATGGGAATCCATTATTGTTTACTCACCTTCAGGATTACGTCTTCATAATCGCCTCGCTCAGCCGCCTAACTTAATTAATTTGACTCTTCTTGAATTTGCATATAGACTAAAATGTGCGTCAATATTTAAATCCCCTTATGTGTCACACTGCAGGCACGGGGGCCGAATCTGGCCCGCCGGAGCTTCTTATGCGGCCCTCTGGACTCCAGAGATAAACATGAACAGAGAAAACTGTGTGCTTAAACATTATTTTATCAAATTAAAATAGTCCCTCCTGTTGCTCACGGTTACACAACAGATCAAAGTCAACAGATCCCGCATTTTTTCATGCTAATGCATCATTGTGAGTTTGTTAGGGCGACGGCAACAAAATAATAAAAAAATTATATTAGAGGAATAAAGTTATGGAATTACAAGAATTAAGTATTAATATTACAGAAATTAAGTCAAAAAATACAAAAATAAAATTCAAATAATGAGAATAAAGTCAAAATAATTCGGTATAGACCTAAAACTCCGTCGTAGTTTGTTGGAAATTTTCCACAAATGTGGTCAAAATATTGAAAGTGATACCAACTCCCAACAGTAGGGGGCAGGATTTCTGACTTGTACTCAACAGCTGCCTCAGCTTTACTTACCATCAACTGGTAGTCCATAATAATGGTCTACAGGTCCATTGTTATAAAATAATAAAAAGTCACATTTACTGTCATAAATGAACACAAATGTTTCTAAATTAGTAAACACTTAGATTTTTATTTAAAAAGATTAAAAAAACTATCAAAATCTC
The DNA here is from genome assembly GCA_903066815.1 of Brachyrhaphis roseni. NCBI lineage: Eukaryota > Metazoa > Chordata > Actinopteri > Cyprinodontiformes > Poeciliidae > Brachyrhaphis > Brachyrhaphis roseni. The sequence continues at coordinate 27,733 of CAEFZY010023935.1, forward strand.
AGAGGGACTGAAAAGATTTTCAATATTATTTTAATATTTTAACAGTTTATTAATGAGTTTGATCAATACATTCTGGCACAACCGGCCCTTTTAGAGCATTTACTGCTTTAATTTGTCCCAAAATGAAAGTGGGTTTGCATTAAGCGATACGCAGTGGCGTCTTCCCTGTCGCGACTCTGCAGACCTGTGTTTCTGTATTTACAGCGGCTCGTCCAGGAAGTGACAGATGGCTCTTCCTCACAGCTTTTCCTTCGCATGCCTGACAGAAAACACGTTGCTGCTGCTGGGAAAACACAGGAAGCAGAACATGCAGCACAACCAAACGAACCAAACACAAACATTCAGTTTTATTTTAGACCTAAGACGTACTGGAAGCTCATTTTGCAAAGAAATAAAGAGCTAAGGTGAATCAGTGAGTCCCTGTTTTCCGTCCCTGGTGAACGGATGTGGAGTATTTTTGGTTTTCTTTTAATAACTGGTGGTTTAGAGGAGATCCGCTGTTGGCAGACCGGTGCATCTCTGACGCTGGTCGTGATGTAAAAGCCTCCGCGGATCCTGAATGAGCGATCCAGCATCTTTTAGCAGCAGAAACTCACTGCAGGGTTGCCAGGTTGGACGGGTTTCCACCCAATAGGGCTGTTAAGATTTCGTGGCTTTTCAAAAATGTTTGCCGGGTTTTTAGAAAGTGTTGATTGGAAAATTCTGTCGAAATACTATGGCAGAGTATTAGAGCCACACAAATAAATTTTTTAAAAAAAATCTGAGTTTAAAATCATAATATGAGAATAAAGTTGAAATCTTACGAGAATAAAGTCAAAACAGTGAATGAAGAAAGTCGCAAAGTTATGAGAATAAAGTCGTACAAGTCAAAATAATGCATTAATAAATTTGAAGTATTGTGAGAAAAATGTTTTAAGAGAATAAAATCAAAATAATCTGTGAAGTTGTAATATTACAAGAATAAAGTAACAAAATTACCATTTTATTCTGATAATATGACATTCTCTAAATGTCATAATTGGACAAAAGGGCAGAGCATTCTGGGTAAATACAACCTAAGCTAGCGTGCTAGCCTAGCGCTAGCAGGAGAAATGTCTCCTGGTCTTAAGCCAAACACTAAAGAGAAATCCTCCAACACTAAAATCTGATGCCTCCATTTAGTTTCCATCTGGTGAAGAAGGAAGTTGCTCTCAGTTCATTACTGGGATGGTTCTTTTGGAGTTGTGTTTGGGCTGGCAGCCCTTTCCCTGACAGTCTTCAATAACGAGCAACAGGTTAATAAGTGAATGTTTCTGTTTTTGCAGTTTCAGGTCTTTTCTCTGTTAAATCACTCAGAGGCCGGATCTTCTCCGTTGCTATTTTCCTTTTAAGATAAGACGAGCAATTAATGAGAGGCGAGTCCCAGAGCCGCAATTTCTGAGCATCATTCAGTCCGGGTGCAGCTCGCCCTCAGCAACATGGCTGCTTATGTGATGATGTCCTCCTAATGAACGAAGTTCAAAGCTAAATATTTACTAACAAGACATCTAGTTAAAGCTAAATAGCTAAAAAAAAGCTAAATATTTAGCTAACTACATATTTAGTTTGAAGCTAAATGTTAAGTGTTGAGCTAAATATCAAGCATAAATATTGAGGTCTGATATTTAACTAAATATGTAGTTAAATATTTAGTTAGCTGGCAAACTATACATTTATAAATCTAAATATTCAGCACATAGCTAAATAAGCTAAGTTCTTTAGTGAGCTAAATCTGTTGCTTATTGACTACATATTTAGCCCGCTAACTAAATACTTAATTTGAAGCTAAATCTTTAGTTCAGAGCTAAATATTTAGCTTACTAACAAACTAGCTCCAAACTAAATATTTAGCTTACTAACAAACTAGCTCCAAACTAAATATTTAGCTAACTAACAAACTAGCTCCAAACTAAATATTTAGCTGGTGAAGTTGGGACTTTGCCCCCATACCTGGACACTTTAATGATCCAGTGGCGTTTAGAGAAATTTCCTCCTGATTGCTGCAAACTGGATACAATCTTCTGCGTTTCTGTAAAAAACGTTTCATTCAGTTTGAATAATGAACTGTTTCCCTGTAACCATTTTGAATCCGTCTGTGATTGGATTGATTATATTCCCATAAATTAATTGGATGTTTTCCTGCCTTGTATTTGTTGTGACTCGGCGCCACATAAACTAACTGAACCGATTTGAATTAGACAGGCTGATATTGACATCTACCTGAACCAGCAACTGAAGCTTTGTCTGCAATATTTTCCATCTTTAATCAAAATCATGTTGCGCTCGGTGTGATTTTGCTCAGTCGCAATGATTTTAGCCGATAACGAGGAGGCTGATGGCAGAAACGGCGCGACGGGGCGCCTCAACATCAGCCTGAGGACGCTCATGAAGGCAGCATGAAAACACAATTATCAGATTTCCTGAACTGTCCTGCGCTAATCAGCGGAGCGGCAAGCGACTCCCATCGCTTTGTGGCGCCTCAGACAAAAGGCTGGGATTAAAACCAGCCAACACTGGAGACAGGAAAACATTATGAAGACGGGGAATGCTAATGTAGCATGTTCCTTCATTCACTCATGTTAGAAAAAAAAACATAAGAACACCTCTCCAAAAGCATTCATACTCATTCATTTTTTAAAATTTTTGAACATTTTATTCTTCTGGTAATTTAAGATTTTAATTTATGTTACTTGTGCGAAACTGTAAAGTACAGGACGCAATTTGTAAAGTTACACAGTTAAAAATTAACAGTAATATCTTGGCTTATTTAGCCCAAAATAAGAGGTAAAGTTTCAAGCTAAATGTTTCGTTTCAAGCTATCTTACCTTGCTAACTAAATATTTAGCTTGGATTAACATTTTTATAAAGCCAAGTTAACTTGATTTTAAACTATACTTAAACTAAATATTTTGTTTGTAGGCTAAATATTTTTGTTTCAAGCTAAATATTTAGCTCAAGTTTGGCTTGAGCTAAACATTTAGTTTGAAACCAAATATTTAACTAGAAAACTAAATATTTAGGCAACTTTAGCTAGGAGTTAGTTAACTATATTAAATATTTAGTTTACAAAATAAATATTTAGCTCCAAACTAAATATTTAGTTTCAAGCTAGCTTATCTTGCTAACTATCTTGCTTGGATTTAAAGCAGTATAAATCCATTCTAACTAGTTATACATTTAACTAGTTAGTTTACCATTTAGTTTGTAAACTTGCAGGCTGAATATTTAGCTAACTTTAGCTAAAAGTTAGCATGCTGAAACTTCCAGAGGAGGCGATGCCTGCCGCCGCGCAGCGGGAAACGACACGTTCAGGGCGCATTCAGTTTGCTGTTAGCATGCTAACTTTTAGCTAAATAGTCCAAATATTTAGCTTGAAACTAAATAATTACTTACCTAAATCCTAAGAGCAGCTAGAGGCTGCAAAAGACATGAAAGCGACCGTCCAGAGAGACAACCACCCTGAACATAAAGCCAGAGGTATTGTAGATGGTTACATCAAAGCACATTCATGGGTTACGATGGCCTAGTCAAAGTCCAGATCTTAGTCTTACTGAGAGTCAGTGACAAGACCTACAAATTGCTGTTCGCAGACAGAGACTAATCTGAGAGCTTATTTTGCTCAGAAAGGACAAAAGTCAACATTTCCCAAAGTAAACGCCTGAAAAGGTGTGAATACTTTTCCAAGCAGATTTATGCGAAGCAGCAAGATGGCTGAACGTTTGGTCATCGGCTGCTGCATGAATAAAACACGCGGTTGTGTCTGAGTGGATGAGGGAAAGCAGCAATTAGAGGACAAATGTTGATAAAGTGTGCAGCGATGCTATCAGAGAGAAAAGCTGAGCTGTAATTATGATGAAAGTTATCGTCCGTGTGTCTGTCAGAGCCGCCGCTCCCCGCGTTATCATCGCAGCAGTCAGGGGAACCAATCTGAGCCGGGCAGAAATGAGTCTCACAGCAGACAATACTTCTGATTACCTTCATCACGCCGCTCTCTTCCAGAGGAGGCGACGCCTGCCGCCGCGCAGGGGGAGACGACACGTTCAGGGCGCATTCAGTTTGCTGCTAGGCAACCCGGCTGCAAATCCACGGCGCCAGTTTTCACCCTTCACCTTATCGCTGTTGTTTCATGAGGCTTAAACGGGACATAAAAATCACTTTTCACATGTTTTTACATTTCCATTTGAGTTTCTACTGATTCTTAAAACAGCCAAACACTTCAAAAACAAAAAACAGGTCTAGCTTCTCTGGGCAGTAAATTAAAGCTTTTGGTGTCTGGAAAATGAGCCGTTTCAAAAACCTCTCAAATGTTGAGATACGGGCACTGCACAGTTACCTAGCAACCACAGCCCAGCCCAGTCTGTTACCTAGCAACCCATTAGTTCTGCAAGAGAAACTCCAGCACATTTGGTCAGCTGGCTTTACCGGGCTGTACCATGACAAGTATTACAGACATACTAACAATAAACACAAAATTTACAATATTAAAGTTGAAATAAAACAAGATTAGTCATATTATGAAAATAAAGTCGCAGTAGCACGACTTTATTCACATATTGAGATTTTTCTCATACAAATATTGTTGTAATATGACTATTCTCATAATGCTATAACTTACTGTATACTGTCAGTGACTTGTAGTACTCGTACGAGAGACTACGTGACTTTCTTCACGTATTATTTTGACTTTATTCTTGTAATTCTTTTTTTTCTTAACTTGGCACTAATACTCTGTCAGACAGTACAATTACTGCTGGAAAAGACAAAGTGTTTTGTTGTCGTCTTAGCCAGAAACCACTTGGTGCATTGTTGTTGGTTTTACAGGAGGCTCCACATCTGCTTTTCAAAGATGTACGATTGCATAATTGCGCATCTGTTTGCAGCCATTTTCAAGTGTGAGTTGGAGGGGGTGTGGCCAGCAGCAGCTTATTTGGATTTAAGGTGACAGGATGCCTTATAACAGCTCAAAATAAGCAGAATTATTTTGTGAGAAAAAATTTCATGAACATGCTTTGTATAGACCATTGATCTATCCCAACGTCTTTAAAGAAGCATACCAGGTCACCTTTAAGTTTCTCCTAGTGGTTGTCCGAACTCCAGAACCTGTCCTAGCGTTTCTTTCGACTTTAACGCCGGTTATCCTCAGGTTGTTCAGACGTGTGCTAGCTGCGCCGAGGCTCCGGTGGGAGCGCTCAAACAGGCCAAAGTACTTTAAGAATGATTAAAGTTTAAACTACTTCCTGTCGGGCTGCAAACCGGCTTTTAAAAACACGCTCACGCTCTGGGAAATCCAATCAAACGAAGCGCCAGCAGCGTTGCGTAACGAGCTGAAAACAGAACTATTGTGACTGAATCACGGGGATGTGAACCTAAAAAGCAGAGGGGGACGCTTCAACAGAAGCTGCTGTGGTTTTTATTTCCATTCTGCTCTCTGCAGGATTCTCAGGTTGCATTTTTCTGGCCTCTTGGGATCCGAATGTACGGCCAGATCGAAAACAGATTGCAGTAGGTGGAGTTGCATCTCTTTCCAAACTCTTCTTCTCATGTAACTGGCAGCCTGGACAACTTATGCAATCAATAGGTGAAAGGTTTTGTTCTCATTGTTCTCCAGTACTGGAGAAAAATTCAGGCAGAATATTATATAACACAGCAAGATGAACACAGGACTTTGTCACAAAGCTGTCATTATGGATGTTTTTACCTCACAGATTTGCTCTTTTTTGTCAAATTTAAAGGATTTATATCAACAAACATATTTTCAATCCAAACCATCCCAAACATGTGAGAAAACAATAATTCCCTCCGTGTTACATCATTAATTAAATGTGATTAATTTTATTTTTGTTGCGTTTAAGTAGTAATCTGATTGCTGCTCGGTAAATCAATAAATCAGTTCTCTGTCTGACATTATGAAGAAGGATAACAGATTGGAAACAGCAACACATCAGAGTCTGATCTAAACATCTAAAGTGCAGCTAAATGCTAAATCAACTTTTTTTTTTGCAGATAAACTTTATAAATTGGTTCCTAAGAGTCAATTAAGAACCAATTTATACAGTGCAAATGTTAATTTGTTTAGTTCTGCAATATTTTACCTAAAATCAAATCAGTCATTGCCATAAAAGTCTCCAATAACAGGAAACATGCGATGGAATCGTGACTTTAGCAAAAAATCCTGAAGGAACCTATTGTGATCTTAAGCCTTTTTAAGAAGACATGAAGGTTTTGCAGTGGCCTAGTCAAAGTCCAGACATAAACCTGCCACTGGCTTTAGGAGGTGATTACTTATCCACATGAAAACCAGGTTGTTTAGCTTTTTCCCCATTTAATAAATAAATCATCAAACTTCACTCTTAATTTCCTCAGATTAATCGGAAAAAAAACTATTTAATGTTAAAGGAATTTAATGAACAATAAAGACATTTGATTCGATGAGGAAGACAGTTTGATTTAGGAAGCTGTTCTTCCTCATGAACATTACATCCCTCATTTTAGCTCCACTTTCAAAACAACAAAAAAGCTTTAGGAAATCTCATCATGCTGAGATAATTACACCAATAAACTCGCCGCTCTGACAAACTGGGCTTGGAGAAATTGGGACTTGGGGTTAAAGCTTTTAGGGCAATTTTCAAGCATGTCTGATTGGTTTTCAGTAGTGGACGCCTGCTGTCGTTTAAATAACAGCAGTGGTGTCGTCTGTAATGACGGGACTGAACCTCTGCGTGCTCCATGTGTCTGGTGAGACGCTCCCCTGCAGATGAGACAGTCTTCAAAAAAATGCTTTTGTTGTTTGTTTTTGAAGTGTTCAGGAAAGTAGTTTGGTTTCACTTCCCAATATTTGAGCTAATTAACTCATTGAATCATTTCATTTTACGCAAAGCAAAAATTGTTACTTTTTTTTGCTCTGAATCTAACATTTGATTCAGAGTAATAATAAAGAAAACATATTTAGAACATGTTGGCCTAAATATGTTGACATTCTCATATTAACATATCAGTTTGTGATACCTAAAAATTCAAAATTACTTCAAAAATTATGTATCTTTACTATATGTTTTAGCCTGATTAAGAATAAATGAATAAAATTGTATCGTTCTTGGTTTGCAGTTGGGGCCACAAATGGCCCTCAGACTCATGATGCAGGCTGGTAACAGCAGACCAGAGTTTCTAAACAAAACACATTAAGTCAAAAATTGCTGAGGCTAACAATCAGCATAAAAACATCTGGATTGAGGCTTTCATGAACCGTTAAACCCGAAACATCTGTTGAAACAAGCTAACGTTCCTGTTTACTGTTAGCTAGAGCTAACGCCATTAGCAGAAGCTAACGCGAAATCAAAATAAATTGGAATATAATTAAGGATATTTAATGAGACAACGCACCATTCTGATATATTTGAGAAATATTTTGACCCCGGACGGCGCTTACCGTAAATAGCTTGCGTTAGCTCGTCACTGCTAACGGACTCGGTCTGCGTTAGCATTTTCTAGCCGCAGCAGCACAAATACTGGCTCTTTCGGCCGATTCTTCATCCGTTTGGTCCTTATTTTCATTCTTCTCGTCAGTTCTGCATTCTTAACGCGCTCCAGTTCAAATCGAAAGAACCAAACGTTACTCATTTCACAAAAATTATTGTTGTGGCTGGACCGAGCTAGCGCTGTAGCACCTAGCATACAGAATTACCCAGGATGCATCGCAGCGTAAGCAACATGGCGCTGTTATTTACGAGACGTGTAAATTCTTATTTCTGAATCCAACATTTTAGCATTTATGTGTAAGTTTACTGTTGTCATTTTTTTTTATTCAATTTGTGAATAAAAAGGTTTCTGTGCGGCTAGATAATGAAACTGTTATTAAACTACAAAAATGGCTGAATTGATACACATCAGGTTCATTTGAAGAGGGTTTTTTTAATACACTTTGGTGTCAGAAACAGCAAAATTGCTCTGTAAATGTTATACATTTTAAATTAAAAAAACAATTTACAAAATATTTTTGATTCATTTTTGTTGTGCTGCTTATGGAGGATTAATCCTGCTTTTAATCATCTGAAAATGTATTAATTTGACTTATTTACATTTCTGTGAGTCGTTGTTTGTTTCTGTTTAATTAATAACAAAGCTTCCTGCTGTTGAAGGCTTTTTTCTCCTCCTGTTTCTTCTCAGTAATTAACTGGCTGCACTATGGCTTTGAAAATAACTTTTTCTTTGGGATTCTTTTAAACAAAGACTTTGTTTTCACCTCTGCCAGGAATTATAAACGTAATTTAATCTAATCAAAGTGAATTAATCAAAGTATCTTTATCAGTCCACCTATATTATAAATGTGTTTGCTTTGATGATGTGTTGAAACTAAGCTGAGATGAATTAATTATATTAAATAATGCGCTCTAGTCTGTATTTTCACAATTAAATGAGCTCCATTTTCTTCTTTTCTATGCCGCTTTGACTAAAATAAGTCGTCACTTCATTTCCTCTTCTATCACCAACACAAAGCGCTCAGATTGGCACATTTAGCTGCATGAAAAACGTCCTCCGAGCTGCCGGGTTTGCAGAGCATCTCATCTTTTTTCATGATGCATTATCTCTGACAGCAAGTGGAAGCTCTCTCAGCAGGCCTCCTGCTCGCTTCCTCAAATCATCTTTGCTCCGACGTTTTTATTTTTTAACGACAGAACATGCAGTCATATCCTGTCACCAGCCATGCTGTTTAATTGAGATTACCCTGGCAACAGAAGCGCGTGTTTACATCAGAGGCAATAAAAATCACTTGACACTGCGAGGAACTTGTTGTAATCACTTCAACAACACGATGAAACTTCTAGGCTGTTTTAATTTTTCTTTTCTTTCATTCATGGCGGCGAGCGGACGATGAGTCAGTCGGTCGCGACGCCAAAACCCTGCAGAAATACGTCTGAATGTTTTCACCTCATGTTTATTTCCAGACACATCCGAGTCTGTCTCCTTCTCTGCGCCGCAGGGCTGCAAGGTTTGGAAGAAACTCAAAATGTTGTGGCATCAACGCAGATTAGGGCTGCAACTAAAGATTATTTCAGTAATCGATTGTTCTGGCGATGGATCGATTGTTCTGGCGATTAATTGACTGTTCTAACAAATTTTAATTACAAACACCGAGCCAGTAAGCTAAATATTTATCTTACGTGCTAAATATTTAGTTTGCAAACTAAATAAACTAAATATTTAGCTTGTTTATTAAATATTTAGCTTGTTTAATATTATTAAATACTTAATATTTAGTAAACATATCCAGCTTTCTAACTAAAATGTAGTTAGTACGCTAAATATTAAATATTTAGTTTGTGAACTAAACATTTAGCTTTATAATTAAATGTTTAAATATTTAATTTACTTGATAAATATGTCATAAGTATATCTAGTTTTAACTAAAAAATTTGTTATCAAGTTAAATATTTAGTTTGTAAACATATTTAATTAAAACGTAAATACTTAGCTTGTTAATTAAATATTTAATAAGAAATATAAATATTTAATTTACTTATTAAATGCTTAAATATATTTACCTTGCTAACAGTTGTTAGACTAAACCATGTTAAATATTTAGTTTGAAACTGTGACATGTATAAGTGAATGAATACCACTATTTTCCTTTGCACTAACTTTCTATGAATGTTTAGTTTGAAAACTAAAAAATTTAGTTAGCAAGCCAGATATCTGGTTCACACTGAAATATTTCATTTACTAAATATTTAGTAAGTGTATTTATCTTGCTAGCTAAAAATAGCTTGTAAACTAAATATTTAGCTTGCTAATGAAATATTTAGTTTGAATCTGACATATAAGTGAATGTTACCATTTTTTATTCCACTGAACATTCCATGAATTCAGCATTTAACTTTTTTAGAATATCCTCAAAAAACTAAATCTGAATAAAAGCCAATTCTAAGCATGATGCAGCCTCTGCCATGTTTTACCACAGGTTTCTTTGGCTGTATGGTTCAGAGCAGAACATATTCTACTGCGTGGCTATAAGACATTTTAGCCCAATTGTTGTATTTGAAACTAAATGTTTTGTAACTCTACAGCTTAGTCTAGACATAATATGTTTGTCATATTATAATAAATGGAGAAAAAAAAAGCATTTTAATTAAATCATTTCCCATTTTTTGAAAGTTGCTAACACATTGCTACAGAGATTTAAGATCAATGGAGGTAAAATGCAAAGACCAGCAGGGAAGAAAACACCTGAAGCTGTTTTTAGCTAACCCCCTACTTGACTGTTTTCTCAATAATATAAAATCTATATCTCTCAGCAGGAGCAGTACATGCGCCTCAGACTAATCAGAAAACTGACTGCAGGGTGGTCACCCAACATGGCTGCTCTGGACACATCGATTGGGTATTTCAGACCGCATGGCCAGCTGCGAAATGTCAGAGCTATTAGGGAAGGCAGCCTGAGCCCGACGTTCTCAAAGAAACGACATCTGGCTCGCTTTGTTTCTATTTATAAACTCAAAATGATTAATTTTCTGAGGTAAATCATCAGGAGAACATTTTCCTGTCCGTCCAGTCAGAAAACGGATCGGACGTCTGTCTTCTCGCTGTACATCTCGTTTCTTTTATTGGTGACAGAAACTCATTACTGCAGATTGAAAGTAAAGACACTTTGATTAAGAGGGATGTTAGCGTAGCGTAGCAGCTTTAATAATATCTGGATAATCTATACCAGAATCCAGCAGGGAGCCGTGCTGCTCACAAGCACAGCAAGAAGATAATTGGTTTTAATTACTAGGTTTTGTTCTCCCTCCATATTATTGTGTTGCATCACATTTTCTCTGGCTTTCCTCATCGTTCCTTTTTAGTCTCTGTTCTGTTATTATTTTAGTCTTTCAATAGTTTCATTCTGAGGTTCAGTTTGTCTCCTTTTAACGTCATACAGTTGAATGAGTTAAGTTTCAGCTGCTCTCTGTTCAGCAGCTCCATTATAATGATGGGAGGACAAACATACTTAGTTTTCAAACTAAATACTTAGTTTAAAGCTAAATATTTAATTAGAAAACTAAATATTCAGTTTAGAGCAAAAATATTTAGAAAACCAAATACTGAGCTTCAAACAAAATATTTAGCAAGTGAGATAAGCTAAATATTTAGTCCACAAACTAAATAGACAAGCTAAATTATTCAACTAAATATGTAGTTTACAAATACTAAATATATTTAGCTTGTTATTTAGTAAACAAGATAAATATTTAGATTGCTAGCTAAATATGTGGTTTGTAAACTAAATGTTTCGCTAGTTAGTAAGCTAAATATTCAGTTTGAAGCTAAATATTTAGTTTGTGTTGTCTTGAACTAAATAAGCTAAATAATTGCTGTTTTTTGTCCAGCTTATGTCTTAATTTACATTTGTTGGCGTACCAACGGCAAGAAGATTGTATGTTACAATCCCAGCTCTGGATCTTCCTGCCTGAACTTTTCCGTTTGCTGATTTTACATCCTCACATTAATTTGAACGAATGTCAAGAGTTTCTGAAGTGATCTCAAGTTGCCATGTGAACACAGCAGCTCGTCTTCAGGCTCTGCATCGTTTTGAAGTTTCTCTGCAGCATCACAGCTTGCTGATACGGCAGAACGTTGGTGGAGTTTCTCCTCAGGCTCCGGGCGTGGAGACACTGAAGCATGGCGGATGGCAGATGTTAGTGGGTGGCACACGCAGGTCCCATGACAGCACATGTTCAGGCTCCTAAACATGCAGGGAGAATTTCATTTCTCAATCGTGTGAAACGGAGGAAACAAGAGGACAAGAACGAAACGGTCCTGGATGACGGGAAAAATCTGAACTCAAGCAGCAAAACAGAAATTAGAGGCAAAACCTCAGATAAACTTCTATGGACCATCTGGTTGATTATTTCATCTATACATCCATTGTTTATCCTTACAGGTTCATCACAGAGCTGCAAAAATATTCTTCACATTTCAAATAAAAATAGAAAAAACATACACTTGTATTCCACCCCTCTACTTTGATACACTAGAATAAAAGTATATTTGTCCCCCTTTAATCCATTTAGATAAAGAAAGATATTACTAAAGGGGCAGTATTATGTGTTTTCCAGGCACATTGTGACATTTGATAACACAAGAAAGAAGCTGTTACCTTCAGCTGTTATAGAAATGATATACATATCAAATATCACTTAAAGGAAATTTGAATTCCTGATTTAACGCGTTGAAATTGAAAAACTCCTGCTCTTTTTGAAGCTCTGCCTCCAGTAATTCATCCCAACATGGCTCCTTTTTTAACCCTTTAATGTTTTTACCAGCGTTGTTCTGAGCTGCAGCTCCTATAACGAGCTCAGCAGCTGTTTGCTAATTGCTGCTGGCTAGGCTGAAGGAGCTGAGAGGGGGAGGAGCTGCACCTGAAAGGCGGGGCTAGGTCCACCCAGGCATTTTGAACAGCTGAATGTAAAATACATAATATATTGCTCCTTTAAAGAAACAATGATTGCTCATCTTCTGTGATTAATATTCAATAGATCCTGTATTAAAAACTGGTTTAGATGTTATATGTATGGTAAGTGTATGTAAGTGGATAAGGAGTAGGAATATTGGTACATTTATACTTCCACCCACTCTATTATGTAAAGCAAAAGTTTTGACATTATGTTACATGCTGTAAATATTACTTTTTATTTATTGTTATTATAACAATAAATTATAACACTTTTCGTGCATATTTAAAAAATAAACAATAGATTTTAAATTAAATCTTAATACAAGAGCTGGGCTTTATGTGGGAAACTCTTCAGTAGGTTGTGATTTATAATTCAAGGTTTTATGGTGGGCCATCTTCCTGCTCCATAAACTATTTTTCTTTGTGCTGGAGACAAAAACACGCTCTGCAGCACAAAGAGCAGCATATTTCCGCAGCACAAAATGACAACAAAACATAGCGAAACATTGAGTTTCGCCCGGCAGAGAATACGTGGGACGCCATTTCTAAAACGAGACCCAGAATCTCACAGCTCCTCTAAATTAAGGAGAAAAACAGAGAGAAAGAGAGAAGGAGGGAGAGGGATCATCTCCGTTGCCGCGGCAACCGTGGCAGACGACCACGCTCTGTCTGAGAGTTTATACGCCTCAACATTTTTCTTACATGCCACAAGAAAGAAAAAACTGCAATCTGAAAGGCGCCAACGCAGATGTAGGCTAAACATAGCTGCGTTAAACCGAAGAGGATTTGATGCATGTAGCAATTTGTTACAACAAAAAACACGATTCCCTCATTACAAATCCACTTCTCCGTTCACTGAGTTTACAACTGTTCCTTACAAAACCATTCAGCTGTTTTCCAAAGAAAAGTATGAATAGAAGAAATAAAAATAAAGCTGTACAGCCCTGCTAGCATTAATGAAGTGATTCATTCATCTGTAGGTGCAGAGGCAGGAAATTGGGTGACGCAGGAGCGTTAATATTGGACTCCCTGCGGTGCCAAAACAGGCAGAGAAGATGTGCAACGTGTGGGCGAAGATGATCAAAACTTCTGTTTCTATCAATACCAACACAAGCTGGGTGCATTTTTAGAAAGTCTGGGGAGATTATGAGTTTAAAATAGAAATACTTCGCTGCTACTAGCAACAAGGAGGGAAGAAACTGAGGACAAAAAAATAAAATAAAATGGATGAAAACATGAAAATGCTGCCAAGAAGAATGAAGATGAGAGCTTTTTCAAGAGATTCACTTCCGCTTTATCCTCAAAAAGGATAAAGTGGAAGATGAAGTAATGTTTCACAAATAATCCTTGGGCTTCATCAAAAATATGTCGACCTTAAGAAAAAGAAATGCAAGAAAAAACCTTAAAGAATCTAATTAAACGAGAAGCATGTTGCTTCCTTTAAACAAGAACAGCTACACACTTTGCACTGATCCAGAAAAAGCATTAAAATAAATTAATCTTTTCTTGCAATTATTAAATAAACAATATAATATTTTTATTTAAATAATTTGTTTATTTATTTTGCTGAGGACAAACTCTAGGAAAGATCTGCCTTTAAATAAATGTTTGTTTTAACCTGAAATGATGAACATGTTGAGAAGAAGAGAAGTAAACAGTCAACTTTATATGGAGGTTCACATATAAAGTGAACCTCCAAAAACCGGAAGTAGTCCACTTCCGGTTTTTTTGCAAATGAATTTAAATAATAGCTAGCTCTGACTCTGAGATAATATCTAGCTTCCAACTTAATATTTAACTCGCTGACTAAATATTCATTTTGGAGCTAAATATTTACTACTGTTATGTTTAACACTAGTAAACACTAGCTAGTGTTAAATAGCTGCAAATAAAGTTTTCAGGCTAAATATTTAACTTGCAAACCAAATGTTAAGTTTTAAGCTTTTTAATTTTTATTATTGGAGCTAAATATTTATATGGCCAGTTAAATATCCAGCTTGTTAGCGGTATAAATGAATGGAAAAAGATGGTAAAAATATATCTTTGAAAAATAAACCCCCTTTTTTCTGCTAATGGGCTACAAACCCCAAAATATTGCTGTTAATTTTTGGCTGTGTAACTTTACAAACAGCACCACATTACTTTTATTTCTGCTTGAGTAAAAATGAAATAAATCTACTTTTACTTAAATAACATTTTGGCGACTTTGGTCACATCTGGTTAGTTTTGTCTGAGTTTGGAAAGTCAAAAATTTAGAAAGAAATGCACAAATGTTGAGATTTGTTCCAGAAATTTTCAAGAAAGATTTCTGGAAAATTGAAAAGCTTTCTTGAAAAAGAAAATGTTCAATTTTTAAATTTTTTTATTTTTTTAAATTGCTAGGAAAAAATTCTAGCAATTTCTTTTCTAGAAAAAAAAATTGCTAGAATTTTTTTTCTAGCAATTTTTTTGCTAGCAAACATTCAAATTTTGGAGATCAGAAATGTCTTTTCTTTCTAGAAAATTTCTGAGATGAATTTCAAAATTTCAGAAATCCTCAAATTTCCCACTTTTGAAACTCTGAAATTATTATTTTTTCTATAAAAGTTCTCAGATTAATCTAAACTTTTCTGAGTTTTTGGCAGAAATGTCCTCATTTTTCTATCAGCACTAGCTAATACACCATCATACATATAACTTTAAAATTAACTTACATTTTACATTATTTAATGGCCTTACTGTTAAACCTACATAATTTAATCCAAACTGTATTTGCTTTTACAGATGTCATATAGAAGATAATGTTGTTTTCCATTTTTAACTCATCCCCGGAAGCCTCCCAGTCACCTCGTGTTGCTGAAGCGGGGATTTACCGGCCGGCCTCACGGAGACAGATGCTTCCACAGGAACCTCACTCTCATGGACCACCAGCCGCAGGCTTAACGTCCAGCTTTCTCCGTTGCTGCTGGGAAGCAATTAGGTTTTAGCTGGCAGTCTTTTAAAAGCTGCGGCTAAGAAATAATCCAGCAGTAGCAGCAGCGATTCGGGTCACTTCCGCCCAATCAGATGAACGTGACTCCGGCGTTACCTGACATGGCGACCTGTTATCGCAGGTGACAATCTTGACACATAACTGGCGGTGAAATAAAATCCCCTGAGTTGTGAAACCTGCTGTATCATTTTTGGCTCCACATAAGCAGAACATTGCCACCAGGCTGCTGTAGATAGCGAAAGGCAGCGATATCACAAAGGACACAAACATGGAGTGTCATGGCTGACCTTTCCTTTCTCTGCCATTGTCTGAAGCCATTAGCTTTGCTCGGCGGCAGACACACCAGCGCTTCCTCTACCGCTCTCTAAACCCGCTGTAACTTTTTAATCTTACACTGTAAATAATTAACAGCAATAATTTGGGTTATTTAGATTATAAAATTTGAAAAAATGGCAGTTAATTTTTCAAATTAATATTTTCACTGTTTTTACTCTTGTTTCAAACTATTTAGTTAGCTAACTAAATATTTCGTTTGTCAATTAAACAGTTGCAAGCTAGTTATTTAGCTTCAAACTAGTTAGCAAGCCAAAAATTTAGTTTGACTTTAAGTATTTATTCCAGGGATAAATATCTAGCTAGCTATGGGCTAAATATTTAGCTAACATGCAAATTCACTTGCTGATAACCGGAAGTGGAGTGCCAAAATAAAAGGTCTTTTCCAAATTTCTATATAACTTCTGCTTTGACGTTGCTCATTTTTTGTAAAACATTTCAGCTTAAATTAAAGGTTGAGACATTTTAAAGGCAATAAATCAGCAGTGATGCATCACCAATGAAGGATTCATTGTTGGCCCAGCTTTTATGTTAATAGTTCACTTCCGCTTGTCGGAACGTATTATATTAGCTCAATATTTAGCTTTGAGCTAGCTAAAGTGGAGAAAAATATATTAACGTCAACCATATTTAGCTCTGCGATAGCTAAATATTTAGTTTGTAAATTAGCTCTACCTAACCGAGTTAAATATTTAGTTTGGAGCTAAATATCTTTCTTACTAAATATTTATGGAGCTAAATATTTAAATTTTAGCTGGCTATTTTGTTAGCCAGCTAACAAAATAGAAATTGTGACATTTATAAATGAATGAATAACATAGTCAAAATGTGACTGAAAAGTTAAATGACTGTATTGCTGTTATTTTTTGACTGTGTATCTTTACGAACGGTAGCCTATAGCTCCTTCATTGTGGTACATTAGCTGACAGGCAGCAGAAAGAGGGAAGGGTTGACGATGACAGCTCCCAACCCCGGCGCCATATTCTGTTTGTCCTTGAACCTCTTTGCTGTTAGAGAACAGCAGATAACTCCTATCTACAGATGTGTTAATTGGTCTTCGGCGCCATTACACCAGTCTGGAGGCTCGGTGGAGGAACAGACGAGGAGCTAACGCCTTGGGAAATCACATGTGATCCAAGCTGACCTTCATCTAATGGGACGGGGACTTCACAAGGCTCGGCTGAGACTTTGCAGAGGGGAAAAAGGAAAGTCAGTATTTGCAAACATGCCTCAGAAATGCCCAGAAGCAATAGGATGTGGTGCATAAATTTATTTCAGCATATATTAACATTTTGTTTCTACCTCTTTTAAGGACACAGCCTGTACATTTTTATACAAATAGATTCTAAAACTAATTTGAGGGCAGAAAAATTGTCCAACACTGGATCAGGATACAGAGGATAAAGGGAAGGATAGCCTGACCAGATCTCAAATTAAATTATTTTTAAGATTTCCTGCAATAACAGTCCATCAGAAATAATAGTTCACATGTCAACTAATGATAATCATTTGTTACAAAATGGTATTGAAGAAAGCAAAACCAAACCATTGTCTATTGTGTTCACCAGGTCGGATATTTTAGTATTACAAAATACCTTTAGGTTTGAATGCTGTTCATTGTTGCACTAAAGTAAGACACTCCATATAAAATATTTTTTTATACAAACTTTGAGATTTTGTAATGGCAGCAAATGAAATAACTGATGTTTTCTTTTTGTAGTCCCAGTTGACAAGCAAACACTGTAAGATCTCAGGGAAAGGCAGAGGACCCCAAAGGTAACATCCAACATGGCTGCCACTCTATGAAACATAGCGAAACTCTACATTAGCTCCTCTGAGTCTGAATTTTACCCTCCCATATTTTTGGTGAAAACGTTTCTTAAAATTTCAAAGTATAAAATGGAGATAAATACGTTGTTATCGTCTTAGTAATGCTAACTGTCGTTAGCGCCACCACTATTAGCAAATCCTAAATATTTTTCCAACTCAAGAACTGTGGTGTGCTCCATTTGTAGATGGAAATTGGAAATATTTCTTAAAACAATTACATTTTCTCATAACTTTACAACTTTCTTCAGGTAACATTGCGTCATATTCTCATAATATTATGGCTTTATTCTTGTGATTAAAAGAAAAAATCTCTTAATTTGGGCCTAATCCTCTATCGTACAATATAACTTGTGTCAATCTGTGTGAAAATAAAAAATAAAAAGTAGATTAATTGAAATCAAACCCAGAACAGTATGGTAGTGAAACTAACAGAAGACGCTACACCGTTTTATGTCACCCATCTAGATGTTTTGATCGATGTTTTGCTACATACACTATAAACTGGAAACGCCTTCACTGTTGTAGAAAAAGAGTTCAGCTACATTGAACTACCTGATTATATGGTGCAAATATCAACCTATGTACAACTTAGTCATAACTTTCTCTAACAGTAATTACTAATAAAAAAAGACGTTGTGCTTTTGAAACTTTAGACACACCGAAGATTTCTCCTTTTTCATCCAGAGTGCGACATCTCTGTGTTTTTTGTAGCGTCTTGCAGAACGAGTCGCTGAGAGTCATTGAAAAGTGCCAGCTGGGTCCTCCAGTCTCCACACCAGTTTCCATCAGTGATTAAACAGGAAGTTTTCCACTGAAGAGTCCTGAGTTGATTCTTAGCGCTCAGAGTCCGTCTCTCGAGTCTAGACACCGTCATAAAGACACGTCTCATCCAAGCTGCTACATTGAGGGTTTCATTTGTTATCTGTTTTAGTAATTCTTTCCCTTGGATAAATCTGGTTTTATGCACTGGAGGTCAACAGGAAGTCTCAGAAATGGCAGTAAAATGCAGTTACCACCTAATTCATTTGTTCTTCCTGACTTATTTACCCAAATTCCTCACATTAAATCTCCAATATTTTGTCACGTCAGAACCGCAACCTTCAGTGTAGATTTTATGCGAAAGATTGGGTGGTGGTAGCATCATGCTTCAGAGATCCTTTTCTTTCTCAAAACAAACAAAAACAAAATCTCTAAAAGTGCAAACCCAGTAGGTTTCTTCAAGTTAGGGTTGGGCGATTAATCAGCTTTATCAGTTTATCAAATTTTTGGGTTTTCAAGTTTTAATTGTTGGAAAATTGACAATTTCTTCCACTAATTGCATTTCCATTTGGACTTCGAATTCGGGTTTTAGGGTGAGGCTACGATTTTCTTTCCAATTACGGCAATGAAGTCATAATATTAAGAAAATACATGAATAATTTCATGATCATCTTCTGAAGTTATACTTTGCTGTCAGTTTTAAAAATAAGTAAATATTTCATCTTATAACAAATTAGCTTCAAATTATCATCAGTAGCTGAACTTTGAAACAATTCTGCAAACAAATGTTTATTTTAAAGACTGAGCTGCTCAATCAGATTAATTATTTAAGTAGTTTTGTAATTTTAAAAATGTTCTGGTAAAATTGCATCTTTATTCTGCTAATATGACATTATTAAACTAAAACTCTCAGTTTAATAATTCATTGCTCAGGAGGGATGATTGAAATAATAGAGATAATAGATGATAAGTTTATTGATCCTGAAGAGGGTTAAGTGTTTTTGTTACAGAATAATGAAAAATTAAATAAAATCAAAATTAGATAAATAAATAAAAGCCACTTGTCATTTGCATAAGTTAAGTAAAAATAAAATAGATTAAAATGAGATTTTATTTTTTAATCCAGTCCTACTTTGAGTTCACATAAAATCTCAAAGTTTGCAGCTATAACGTGACAAAATCTGACTTTACTGTTACACTTTACTGCAGATAAGCAAGCAGTGAAGTTCTGGAACATGGAGTGCAGCTAACTTTAGCGTAATTAGCACCACCACAAAGCGTTTGGGCCAGAAATGTCCGACTGGCAGAACGAGGAGCGCCGCCGCCTGCATGGCTTCTTAGCTCAGGAATCAGACTTTGGTCACAAATCAACCTCAAAAGGAATTGAGTTTCATTGACAGGCTGTCCGAGAGTTCGCCACTGATTGATGGCGTCCATTTCCCCCAGCGTGGGTTTGGATCCTGAGCTTCTCCTTTAACGTTTCAGTGCCTCTCTTGTTGCTCCGTGTCTCTGTGGAAGCCATTAAAGGGGGCCCATTATGCAAAATTCACCTTTTACATGCTTTTATACTTCCATTTGGTTTTCTACTGCTTTAGAAAAACAGAACAAGATTGTTAAAAAAAAAATAAATAATCAAATAACTGTTTTCCTGGCAATAAGTTCAGGTTTTTTAGTGTTTCAAAAACCTCCTGATTGTTAAGTCACATTGAAGTTACCTAGTAACCCAGTCGAGCCCCGTTACCTAGCAACAGCTGCCGAGTTCCAGCATGTTTGCTTGCAGGTTTTACTGCTGTAAAAGTGTTTAGTTGTTGACTTAACATCCAGAAACCACTTGCTGCATTCTTGTTGGTTGTGCAGGGGGCTCCACTTCTGCTTTTCAAAGATGTACAGTTGTATAATTGCGGATCTGTTTGCAGCCATTTTCACATGAGTGTAAACGTTGAGTTGGGGGGCGTGGCCAGCAGCAGCTTATTGGGACTTAAAGTGACATTTAGGGAACTCATTCTGACTAAAATCTCATTATCCAAGAACGATTTTGTGCAAAAACAAATGTAATAAACATGTTTTGTATAGACCATATATTTATCCTAAACTGTCCAAGGAAGCATAATAGGTCACCTTTAACGTCTCTTCTCTACAACGGCGCGTTGGGGCCTTTTAGATAAGAAAAAAAGGAGTACATTTCCACCAAGAAACTCAGAAAATTTAGAATTTTATCTCTGAAATTCTCTAGAAGAAACTGGGAAATTTCTGAGTTTGGAAATGAGAAAATGTATAGAACAACAACAAAAACATTAAATTCATCTGAGATATTTTAATCAAAAAACTTGGAAATTTCCGAGTTTCACGAGACAAAATTTTAAGAGTTTTAAAAGTTGAAAATTCCGGTCAGCTGCAATTTTTTCTTGACAATTTCTGAGGTTAATGTCAAGATTTCACAATTTTTTCTATCATATTTTTAAATTTCAAAACTCACAAATATCCACGATTTTTCTACAAAATTTATGACATCAATGCCAAACATACTGAGAAAATGAAACTTTTAAGGTCCAAAAGTGAAAAATTTGCTTAAAAAAAAAAAAAAAAAAAAAAAACAACTAAAAATTTTAGATTGGCCTCAGAAATTTTCTAGGAGAAAGATAAAAATTTCTGAGTGTGAAAAGTTGAAAATGTGCAACTTTTGGAAATTTTGTTTTTTTTTTGTGCAAATTTTTGACTTTTGGAGCTCACAAAATTTCTAATCTTTCTATAATATTTATGAAATTATTCTCAAGATTTCTGAGTTCTTGCCAGAATTTCTGTCCTTTACTTATTTTTTTATTTATTTAATCTAAAATGGCTGCTTTATGCTGTCAGACCTACGAGCCGTCAGTGAAGCTCAAACGCAGATTTCGATGGCGGTCGCCATGACCATCTGGCTCTTGTTCTTGTCTCGGCCCGGGGACTGGTGCTGCCCGGCCTCGTCTCTGGGAGACAGCGGCTCAGACAGGACGCTGCGTTTGAGCGGCGCCGGGCGCAGGCAGGACGTTCCCGGCGGCGTGGACGGCTCCGGATGTCTGACGGAGGAACGCGAAGACGACACGGCGCAGCTGCCGGTGCACACTCCGGAGCTGGACCTCTCGCCCCGTTTGGCTCGGTAGGACGCTCGGCGCCGCAGCTCGCTCACCAGCTCGTACTTGATGAAGCAGAAGATGTCCTTGACGCCGCAGCGCTTCTCCGGCTCGGCGGCCAGCAGCCTCTGGAACATGCGAAGGGCGTCGTCGGTGAAGCGGCGCCACTGGGACGGGTAGGTCCCGGCGGGGAAGCCCGCTTTCTGCCAGCGCCTAAATTCCTCGTAGAAGGCGTCAGCCGGCATGGCGGCCTCCCAGGGGAAGTTCCCCGTCAGCATGCAGAAGACCAGCACGCCGAACGCCCACACGTCCATGCTGGTGGTGACCAGGAAGCCCTCGGCGCGGTTGGCACGGCAGACCTCCGGCGCCGTGTAGGGGATGGTGCCGCTCACCCGCTTCACCCGGCAGCCGACGCGCCGCGTCATGCCGAAGTCGGCCAGCTTGATGCGGCGGCACTCGCGGTCGAACAGAAGCACGTTTTCGGGTTTGACGTCCCGATGCACCAGGTTTTTACTGTGCATGAAGTCCAGAGCCAAACCGAGCTGCTGCATGCAGCGCTTCACCATCTCCTCCGGCAGGCCGACCTGCAGGATAGACAGGAAAAACGGTTTCTGACGGCTTCCTCACACACGCTACAGATCATCAAGATCATTTTAATATCACAGAGAAATAATCTCACCAAAACAAACAAAAAAACTGCTTTCAAATGAAAAGCTAACCAAGAACTCCTGCCTCCAAGTGGAAGAGTAATAACAGCCTGGAAACTATTTGGGCTCAAAACTATGGCAGCATAAAACTATGGCAGCATAAAACTATGGCAGCGTAAAATTATGGCAGCATAAAACTATGGCAGCATAAAACTATGGCTCCCATCAACTGTCACCAGAAAACAAGTCAGCTTTTATTTTGGTAGTCCACTTATCGGCAAGTAAATTTCAGTATTAGCTAAATATTTGGCGTTAAACTAAATATTTAGTTTAAAGCTTAATATTTTTGCTTCTTGCTAATTATTTTGTTTGGACCTAAAATTTTGTTGTAGGCTAACTATATAGCATGCTATCTAAATATTACCCTAAAAACTTAATATATTAGGTTGCTGTATTAAATATTTAGTTTGGATCTAAATATCTAGCTTAAAACTAAATATTTTGCTATCTAAATATTTAGTTTATAACAAAATATTCAGTATTCACAACAACAATGAGGCTAAATAATTAGATTGTCAGTTAAATATTTAGCTCCACATCGGACTTGGTTAATTTGGTTCTTTTTTTTCCTTTAATGAATGAAATTCTGATTTGAACATTTTCTATTTTCCTGGGTTATTTTTTGTCTCATATTGACATTTTCTGAGGTTTCTTTTCTTAGTGCTCTATTCTGCAGAGAGCTGGCAGAGGGAGGAGAAACTAAATGAAGACAAGGTTTGGAAAAGAACATCGACATGCTGATAAAAGGAATACTAAAATATTAATTTTCTTTGTAATTTTCCCTGCAATCAGTTTTAGCGCCTCTTTAAAGCGCCCTTGAAGTCCCTGCACATCAGCAGGAGAGAAACTCGAACCGTAAAATCTGGTGCAGAAGGAAATTCATCCCCAGGAGAGATTATTAAAACTTCAAACATTATGACCGACTGCAGCGCTTTGTTTCGGCCGGGACGTCCAAACTTTTCTCACGTTGTTCAAAACTGTCGATTCAAAACTAATCATGGGTCAAAAGCTAATTGTTATTTTTTTTGCGATGGATATTTATTATTAATCCAATTTTTTGTAGGGTCAATTGTAGATAGAAAGAAGGCACAGTAAATTTCTGCCAATAAGCTGAAATTTTTTAGAATTACTTCAGAAATTTTAAAGAAAAAAACCTGGAAATTTCAGTGTTTCAAAAGTCAAATATTTGAGAGGGAAAAACTCAGAAATTTTTAGATTAAACTCAGAAATTTGAAAGAAAAGCTGACATTTCTGAACTACAAAAGTCAAAAAATTTTAGAGAAAAAACTGGAAATTTCAGAGTTTCAAAAATAAAATTAAAAAATCTGACATTTTGAGATAAATCTCCAAAATATCCTAGGAAAAACTTGGAAAACTCAAACATTGAACTAAGAAATTTGAATGAAAAATCTTTTGACATTTTTGAGTTTCAACATTTGAAACTCTTTGAATTTCCAGCGAGTTTTTTGCTGAAAATGTACCGAACTCCTTTTTTTTCTTGACAACGGCCCAAATACGCCACAGATTTTTGAAGGTTTCCTGAATTAATAGAAAGGTTTTTAGTTTTCTGTTTCTTTTGGGCTCAATTGAATAAAATTGTTTTCAGTAATAAGAACAGGATTTGAGTCACATTCTTTCAAAAAGTTTGCTATATTTAGCCAAGTTTAATAAAAAATAAAAGATGATTTGGGTGCAGAAAAGTAAAAGTCGCTGTATAAACTTGGTTTTACTTTTTGTTAAAGTTCTGTTATAAAAAGACGAATGCTTTCTAAGAAAATTATTTTGGTAATTTAAAAATTAAAGCTCTCCATCTGCATCTGGGCCAAATTTATATTATTCTTTTTAATTGTACTTGGGGGCCGCACAAAATCAGTACAATGGCCAAGACGGGCCCCCGGGCTTCGCTTTGGAGCGAGGCAGGTGGCAACTGATGAAGGGCGTCGTGCCGGCGCTACCTGCGGCGGTATGATGTCGAAAAGGTCGCCGGCGGGGGCGTACTCCTGCCCGAACACGTAGCTGTCCTCCGTCTCGAACAGAACGTCCAGGACTTTGATGATGAACGGGCTGCAGCTCAGAGAACCTGTCAGGCTGAACTCCCGCAGGAAACTCTTCAGCTTCGTCTTGTTCTTCGTCACAAACTTCAGCGCCATTTTGGTGCCTGAAAAACCAGGAGAAATCTTTTCACATTGCCCTGATGTATCCCTGCAGAGGAAACGTTAAATGTTGCCCTGGGAGAGAAAGGTTGTGAATAAGCAGCTCCTGACGAGTTTGTAACATTCGTCACATAAGAAACACAAACTTATGTATTTTGACCCGTCAGTCCTCAAAAGGACCAGTATTATGTGTTTTCAAGGCAAATAGCGTGATTTTATAGCATCAAGTAACTTCATTACCTTCAGTTATAAAGCTGCTGTATATATCAAACGTGACTTCAAAGAAATTTGACTTCTTGCTTTGTCGTCTTAAAATTGGGCCTCTGTCTCTTTAAGAACTCCTGCTCTTTCTGAAGCTCCGCCTCCAGGAAGTCATCTCAACATGGCTCCTCTATTAACCCTTTAATGTTTTTACCAGCGATGCTCTGAGCAGCAGCTCCTATAATGAGCTGTTTGCTAATTGCTGCTGGCTAGTCTGAAGGAGCTGAAAGGGGGAGGGGCTGCGCCTCGAAGGCGGAGCTCTATACATCCAGACGTTTTTCACAGCTGAATGGTTGCCATGGAGATTAAAGGATTTCTCAAACATGAATGAAAGAATCAGTTTTCAGGTATTATTTGATTCCTCCATTATTTGTGTTTGTAATTGCAGCAGATGTACTTTAGGTCTGTCAATTTTTATTTATCTTAATTTTACCCATCTGTGTCGTCACATTTGTACGACAGCATGTTAGCACCAATGTAGATAGAAAGAGAGGAGGAAATTTTAAATGTTTAAGTTGAAAATTTACAACTTTTCAAACTCAGAAATTTCTCGCAAATTTTCATCTTTCGTAGCTCAGAAATTCCATATTTTTTCTAGAACTTTCCTGAGATCAATGTAAAAAGAATTCTGAATTTTTGGGCCAAAATTTACTCCTTATTTTCTATCTTAATGCGGCATCATACATTTGACTAACATGTCGATGTATTTTATGTTTACTCACTTTCCGTGTTCATTAACCACTTAACTGTCTTGAAGAAACACAATCTTCTGAGGTTATAGTCAGATTTTTATTTATTTTTTAATCTGTGGCACTAATCGTCTCCCGTAGAGGGAGGTCGTAGGGACTCACCCTGCGTGCGGTGAGCCACCAGGTCCACCTTGCCGTACGTTCCCTTCCCCAGCTCCCGGATGTGTTCGTACTGCTTGGCTACGTCGGCGGCGGACAGCGAGGTGATGGCCAGCGCCTGCATGTCCTCCACCGGCACCGCTCCGCAGTAGCTCGGTTTGGACGTGGGCGACCCCCCGCCGCTGCCCGCTCGCCCCGGCCCGGAGGGGGAGAGAGACAGGCTCGCCTTGACGCTCTGTGGCACGCTGGCGGGAAAGGAAAACACGGTTAGAATCGACGTTTCTCCAACATGGCGGCTCTCGGCTTTCATGCTATCGATTCGGGGCGAGCACCGCCATGAGGAGAACTTTCAGTAAAAGCATCAGACTTCCTGCTGCGCCCAGACGACTCTGCTAAGCTTTCAGATACGGCAGGCCTCAGACAGCACTTACTGGCAAGCAGCTACGGAAAAATCAATACGCAGAAAGACGAGCAAATGGCAATAAATCCGGAGCTGACAGCTTCATGCGTGCTTAAAAGAGCAACAACTACATCTGCATTTACAGTGAGGTCTGTAGAAACAGAAGAGATACTGAAAGTGGAGGTTATAGGTCAGAAAAATATAGGCCTCAAATGATTAATCAGGTTAATCGTGATTAATTGATTCTTGAAACTGAACTCTACCAGGACTGTTTATGTTACCGTTCTCATAGAAAAAATTTGGAAAGTAAAAGAGCAATTATTTTCATTATTTTTATTTAGGATTGAAATGATTAGTCAAATTAATCATGATTAATATTACAGAAATAATCTCGACTAGCTGAACTCTACCAATACTGCTTATGTTTCTGTTCTCATAGAAAAAAGGTTGAAAGTTTAACAGCAATTATTTTTAGTAAAAGGTGGAACGATTAATTGGGTTAATCGTGATTAATTGATTACTGAAATAATCTTCACTGGCTGAATTCTTCCAGGAGTATTTATGTTGCTATTCTCATGGAACAAGATGGAACAACAACAGTCATTTTCATTATTTTTATCTAGGACTGAAAAAATTCATCAATATAATTGTGATTAATCTGTTACAGAAATAATCTTGATTTGCTGAACTCTATCAGGTCTGTTTATGTTGCTGTTCTAATAGAAAAAAGTTGAAAAGTTCACAAGAATATTTTTTAAATTTCTATTTAGAAACTATCAATCTGTTTATTCGTGATTAATCGGTTGTTGAGATAATTGTCAACACATTTAGTATCAATTAATCATTACTGGAGTATACATACATGCCTCAAAAAAGGCAATTTTCTGAAAAAATGCAGAACAGTAATTAAGCCAAAACTGTACAAAATATATAAACATTTTGCATTTCAGATAAAAACACTTTTCTATAAATACCTTTTCCAAGAACTCCTCAAGTGTCAGTTCTAGCTTCACCCGGCTCAGATCCACTAAAGGAATGCTGTTATTGCATTTTAGGAAATGAAATGTTCATTTTCTTTTTAAAAAGGAATTGATTTATTTGTTTATTTGCACCTTTCAATGTATTTTTTAATATTCTATGAAAAAGGCTGAAGTGGTTAAATGAAAAATCTGTAGAATGTGCCATTTTTAAATTAGATTAATCGATTAATCATTAGAATAATTGATATATTAATCTGAAATAATCATCAGTTGCAGTTCTAGAAGAACTAAATCAGGAAGCTTCACATAAAGTGAGATTGCTTCTGTCTCAGTTATTGTTTGAATAACAGCGAAACTAAAACAAACGACACACATCCCACTAATGATCTTACCCACTGTCTCCATCTCCTTAACTCAGCCTCCCTGCACAACCAATCAGATTTAATCATCCAATCATGCACAGCATGCACACACACAATACAAATAGGCTCCAAATCAGCACAAGCCATTCTGCTCATGGCCTTTTTCATCCGTCATTCAGAGCTAAAAGCTTCTCTTTTGTTCCTTTCTCTTTCCCTGCAGCCAATTTCACAGCAGCACTGCTTTAAACCAGGTTCAAAGAAGAGCACCGAAAATGTGTCCGCCACTCACTGGGCTCCTCTGGTGCAAAACCAGAAATTAACGACGCGCTTTGGAGGTGAATGTAGATGGGAGAACATGGACCAGAAAGTTTGGTTCAGGTTTTTGGAGGGAGAAGATCTGGTAGGAGGAGATCAAGTCGAGTTGGACTGAATCTCTGCGGTTTTGTTATGAAAGGAAGAATCTGGAAACAGGAAAGATTATGGTGTGGCATTAGTGCCAAAATTAAGACTGTTGCGCACCCAGTGGTGACTGCTTCCTTGTTGCAAGAAGCTATATCCATTCTGAAGCTACTTGGTGATCTGATTAATGATCATTAATCATTACTGAGTTACCAACATTTTTAACTCAGCGTTAAGATGAATGTTAGCTTGGTTAGCTTCGAAGAGGCTGGCAAACTAGCATGTTGAGCGTCGTCCATTATCAAATATAGGCTGATCTTAGTCTTGGATAGGCTAGTGTTAGCATTGAATAGCTTAGGGTTAGCATAGGCTTGGTTAGCTGCTTTCATGCATATCGTTTCTTTCAGTGTTTCTTGGTGCAGCGCCCCCACTGGCGAAAGAGGGAAATGCATGTGATGCGACAAATGTTGAAATTTTTCTCCCAAATCAAACAGAGTCTACTGATAGGTGGAATTAGGCCTGAAACAATAAGAAATAAATCAATTAATGACGAATTAAAACAAACTCAATAATTTCCATGTAAATAATTTATCTTTTTTTTTTTTCTACCAAAAACTGGTTGATAAAACTCTTTGGTCTCAATCAGACCTTTTTTTGAAGGATAATTTTGTTTACAGAGACTTCATTATTTATTTTATTTGTTGTTTTGTTTATTTATTTTGATTATTTAAAATTTATTCCAGCTCTGGTGTTAGATGTTCATTAGAATTTAAAGTTTATGGATGTTTGAGAATGTGTTTTTGCATTATTAACATTATATTACTTGAAAATGATCTCAAACCAACAATATTATCGTTTATCATAACTTCTGGGACAATTTATTGTCCAGCAAAATTTGTTATTGTGACAGACCTAAGTGGAATCGCCCTTTAGCCATGTAATGAATTTTGGCACTATTACTGTGCCATAAAAGGATGCTCTGCAAATCACAATCATGAAAGTGAGGATATAAGATGGTGTGGATTTTTCATCCTTCAAGTTTTTGTAGCCGATCAGTGGTCCTGGTTGGTGATTTAACGTTAAAACCAGACAGACGGAGCGCTAACATGTTAGCATGCTAACAATTAAGCATGTCAACATGTTAGCATGTTTCCTGTTAGCGCCCACCCTGTATGGATCCAGGGAGCTGAGTGGAGCGCAGGGCCTGCTCAACTGTCCCTCCACTCAGCTCCAGCTCCTAATCACATTACCCCGCTCCGCCAAAAACAATCCCGCCTCCTCTGTTTCCCTGGGAAAAACTGGATTAGGAGTCCTTCAACCAGAAGGTTGGTCGTCTCAGGAAACAGCACAGAGCCTCGGAGATGTGCCAGTGGAGTTGGGTTATCTGAGGGATGATTGTGTGGAGGCTTTTGGCAGAGAGCGGGTCGGTCCGGCGTATCGGAGGCGCTGTCAAAGGCCCTTTGTGCTTTCACCTCTCACAGGAAGCAGCTGCAGGCTGCAGCACAACTGCAGCGTTTGTGGCTAACTGCTGCTTCAACCGAAAGAAAAGGTAGTGAACACACACTACACATACAGACGATCCAGTTTTAATACCTGGAGGTCCGAGTCCGACTCACTCCGACCCAAATGTCTGCAAACGCTTTAAATCCGCCCACTGAACTCTACCTGGACTGCTGTTCTCATAGAACAAGGTGGAAAGCTCAACAGCAGCATTTTCATGACTTTTATTTAGGGCGGAAATGATTAATTGGACTAATCGTGATCATTAAAGTAATTGTCAACTAAATTAGTAATCGATTAATTGCCGACTGGAGTATAGAGACTGAAAAACTTCCTTCTTCACGAAATATAAGCAAAAATGGAGTGGCATCAGATTTTAGAAGTTGTAGGATTTCTCTTTCGTGTTTAGCTAAAGACCACGATCCATTTCTCCTGCTAACGCTAAACTAGCACATTTGCTTTGGTTGTATTTACCCAAAATGCCCTGTGCTGTAGTCCACTTCCTGCTTTTGGAGCGATCTCCAGTCCACTTGGTGTTCACATATGATTTCAATGGAATGGAGTCGGATTAAAGCGACTGAATCGGGCTGGCGTTAACGCATCCTAATGCAGTCGGGCTGAAATCAGCAGCTACTGATCCACTGAGCTCTTCTGCCTGTTTCTACAAACACAAACAAGGAACTAAAGAAATAAATAGACTGCAGACAATTGCCACGTCTTTACCCTCTCTGCTAATAGACTAGCCGTTTTGCTCCAGGCCAAACAGCCATTATTAATGAGGACCGATTTCTCAATTAGCTGTCAAAACGCCCGACATGCTTTGCCTCCAGGTCACAGAGAGAAACCCAATGAAACCGAAGCCGTTTCTCCCACCGTCTGTCTGCAAACGGAAACCAAACCTTTGGGCTTCATCTGTTTCTGTCAGGTTGTTTTAGCGCGTCACTCAAACATGAATGGGCTTCCAACACAACCAGCCCGTTAGAACTGAAACTGTTTCCAACTGAAACCACGGAGGACGTCGAGTCCACGAGAAAAAATAAATACTGATTTTAATCTCTGTTCAGTATTTTCTTTCTGAATCAGAATTGTTTCAATTGTTTTTGCTCCATCAGGCAAATCGAGCGTTAAAACTCAATTTGGGGCCGGCTTTCAGTCTGGATAAAGAGGAAGAGTTACAGAAATATTTACATATACTGACAATATCAGTGAAAAACACTGAGAAATATTTAGTTATTTAGTTGGATTTTGACACAGAATTAGAATTCTGAGATTAAAATGAGAATTCTGTGGAAAACAGAATTTTGAGGAAAACAGTCGGATTTCTTTTTGCTTTCTTACTCCTCTTCCTCATGAAGTTGTGCAGAAACCGGGTTTTCAATGGGAAACTGATTGTTTCAGTTCTACATGCTAGTTCAGACGAGCCCATTTATTTTTGTGCGACGCGCTAAAACAACCTGACAGAAACAGATGATGTCTAAAGGTCTTTTTTTCTACTGTTTGTCAACCCCACTGAAAGGAACAACCTCCTTCTGCTGCGATCGGCCACAGACTCTCACTTTGACAAATCACCAGCTCTGAGCTCGGCCCGGCTCCCATATGGACCCCTGCTGTTAGCGCTCCAGATTCACCTGGCCTCCTGCTGGGAGGACCAATGAGCCAGGAAGGACGCTGGCCAAGGTGAAACGTCCTCAAACTTTGAAAACGTCCGCAGTGACACTGGAAGGACAAACTGAGGCGACTCAGGCTGGACGGGGTTTGGTTCAGCGCTCAGCAGATAAAATCCCAATTTTTTTTAATAACATATCCACTTTTAATCTATTTTTTTCTTGGTTTATTTTCTAAAAAGATAAATAAGAATTGACTGAAATAAAAGCTAATTTTTGAAAATATTTTCTATCATCCCTTCTATGAGTTGTACGTATCAACATTTTTTCCTTAATTATAAAAACATATATTCATAAGTAAGAATGCAAACAATTGACTTACAATTAATTGTCAATTAATGGTTTATGAGATTTAACTTAATTCCAATAGATTAACTAATAATGTCCATTTAGACCACAGGTGTCAAACTGCAGTCCTGGAGGCCCGGTACCCTGAAACTTTTAGATGAGCCTCTGCTGCCCCACCTGAATGGAATAATTAGGTCATTAAGGCTCTGGAGAACTGATCGACACAAGGAGGAGGTAATTAAACCATTTCATTCCAGTGTTTTGTATCTGTGGCACATCTAAAACCTGCAGGACAGCAGCCCTCCAGGACTGGAGTTTGACACCCCTGATTTAGACCTTCTTGCAGTGATGCAGTTTGGACGCCATCCAGCAGAGGGCGCAGGTAGTCATCCTTAAGAGGAACCAGTTGATACAGAAACAAAGATGGCAGAGGGATACCAGAACGGAAAAGAGAAACGATTCAGACAAAGACTGGTTAGGGGCTTTGTAGATAGAAAATAAAAAATACATGAAAATTTCACCAAAAAAAACCCCAGAAAAAACTCTTTAGATTTTTTTAAACAAAAAAAATTCAATTTGCTAGAGAAAAAAGCTTGAAAAATTCACAATATGCTCAATATATGCTTTAATTTTTTTTTGTTAGTTTTTGTGTTAGAGTTCTCATAAAATTACTTCTTCATTCTCCTAAAAGAGTTTATTCTCGTATTATTTCAACTTTATTCTCCTAATATTATAACATTTTTCTTGTTATATTATGACTTCATAAAAATTGTGACCCTAATATTCTGTCGTAAAGTCCAAATAAATATAAGCTGTAAAACAAGATGGCCGCCCTGACATCGCTCTGAACTATGGAAACCAAAGGAATGCCAGATTTTCCAAATATGTAACCTTCAAAAACCAATAAAATAACAACACAGAAGTCACTCAGTTCAATATAAAGTGTGCAAACATCCGTACCAGGCAAATGATGCACAGACTTGTCCCCCGTCTTAAACTTTGAGCTTGGTGGCCCACAGTTATCCTTGCACATGTCCACAGCCTTGTTTAATTGGCCAGGTTGCCATCCCTTCAGTTTGTAATGCAATTAGGAAATGGCATTCAACAGAAACCGGAAAGGTCAACCCAAGACATGGCAGAAAACCTTCTGAGATCCCGTCTCAGGAAGCCGAATCAGTCCCTGCAGAAACACCGGAGAACCTCTGCATCATTAAACCGAGCAGCAAAATTTGCATGAATGTGACCTTCGCTGAGGAGAGGTTTAAAAACGAACATTTAAAATGTAAAAGCGATAACTGCTTCAGGTTTGTGTCCCTGCAATCATAGGAAACATTTTAAACTGAATCCTGAGTTTATTGGCATTTTGACACCTTAAAAAGACAAACTTTGAAATATTGTATTGGGATTTCATGTGTAGTTTATACTTCTGAAACAGAAGAAAATTAAATTGGTGCTAGAAGGTTGTGGTGTAGTTAGAATGAAAGTTAGCACTTTAGCATTAGCTTCTGCTAAATACGGTGTTGGTATTTAGCTTTAGCATTAGCAGAACTAAAGTTTATAATTAGTGTTTTAGGGTTAGTACAGCTAGTCTTTTAGTTAGCGCTACCCACCACTGTTTGGTGTTCCACAGGGCTCCATTTTGGTTACATTGTTGTTTCTGCTTTATCTGCTGCCTCTTGGTCACATATTCTCATCTCTTATGGATATTTCCTACTATGCTAATGATATTCAGTCGTATATTTCTTTTCATTCTGTTGAAATTGGACATTTTATGAATAAATTTGAATTTAATTAAAAGCTGGATGGTTGAAATTTTTGTCCAAATGAAGAAAAAATTGAAACAAATCTTTGGGACTTTTGGTTATTCTTTAAGAATATTTCCAACCGTTACTATGCTGATGATATTCAGTTGAACTTCTTTTCATTCAATTGATATTGGACACTTTAAGAAATGCTTGAATTTAATTGAAAACTTTCTTTAATTAAATTTAGAAAAATCTGAAGTACTTCCTTTTGCACCAGAGAAAATAACCATAACAAATTATTTTCTAAATCTTCTGTTAAAAACCTTGGAATAACCTTCTGAAACTGGTAAATCCAAGGATTTTCACTGTCAAAGATGCACTTTCAGATTTTTATTGATAAAACGTTTAGAATTGCCACATATTTTCTTTTAACCTTACAACAAAGCACTATTATATATTAAAATACATTAAATTTGGACCGAATACAGAAAACTTAAACCAAATAATTTCAAACAACAGGAAGAAACTTGGGGGGAAAAATCAGCCCAATGAGAAAGAAAACAGCTTTTATCCACATCAACTTCTTAACTTCATGCTTTTTGGAAATGAGGTCATCTTTTACAATCTGATTAGGACTCATGATGAAAGTGCTTTCCATTGATTTGCATCCCACTGCATTTCCTCTGGTACTTTCTATCATCATCAGAGTTTAGAGATTAAAGCTCCAGCTGCAAAAACTTTCCCCTACGGCATCTGATTATGGATGCCAATCATAATAAGTGTCGTCGCCATCATCCTCGGCTAGCTGCAGGACACACTGTACCCACCGACACCATTATATTCACACAAGCCAGTAACCTCCGCCTGTAGCAGCGAGTCTTCGACCCAGGAAGATGAGAGGAAGAAATCCAGCGAGGCGCGAACAGAACATGGAGCGCGTCCCTTTGATGCTAAACGCACGGGGGAAATCTGATGCTAATATGAGCTCAGTAAAATGGGGGTGTCGCTAAATGATGCAATGGCGGCATAAGGTGATTGGTTCTGCTGGAAGTGGCAAATGTTGATTTGCTAAGCTGCTCCCTCCTTCACTTTGAAACTGAAAACCAGTTATGGATCAACGCTGAAACTGTGTCAGCTCCTAATAGGAGTGGGCATTTAAAATTTTAATTATTGCTATGACGATAAATTAAATGGATGTAATAATTAAACCTTCTTAACGTTGATGTTTCTTTAAATATTTCGTAATATTGTCTGTGCTAATAATCAAGTCTTCTGAGATGTGAAAAGAAGTAAATAATTCTTATCACCACGTTTACAACAGTCCCATAACGTAGCACCAATTCACTAAAAATATCTTCTACAGGAGAAAAACATGGTCGATTCCTGTTTAGTTCATACTGAGTAACTAACCCCAGTCAACTCATTTATTAACAGATAGAACATCTAAAGGATTAAATCTTTATGTTTCTGCGTAAATTTTGATATTTTCATGGAAATTAGTTACATTTCAGTGCTGCCCTCTTTGGGTTAAACGGTGGTACTGCAGTTGATTTTTCCTATTGGTTCCAATAATCTATGGTTGATGTTTACATCACTCAGGTATAAAACAAACTACCTCACCATTTTGCTGCAGATATTTCTGTATATTTCAGTTTTTGTGTTCCTCTAATTTAATAATAAATCTAATAAATGCCAGAAAAACTCCAGTGTGGAAACATTAGCACTGTGTTAACAGCATTAGCACTGTGCTAACATCCCCAGTAACTGACTAGGAATGTTATTCGTCAATCTAACAAGGGTAATCAACGATTGCAGAAGTTAATGCTCCAAATCCTGTAATAAATACAGTAATAATGTCAAAATATCATTATTTTTGTTTACTGCCTGATCATCTAAAACCACATAATCTAAAGAAATATAACTAAATTGACAAAACGGTTGAGATTAACTTTTAAAAATAGCTAAAATGAAGAAACTTCATAGAAAATTGCATTTTTAAGTCAAGAAAAAGGGCAACATTTGTTTTCATTCATTATAACTTATTTACATGTTTGCAGGGTTTGTTTATTTCCTTCTGCAAAGTGAATCTGCATTTAAAACAACCAGCGTAAAAAAAAATCCAACCATTACCCTTTTATTTTCAAGTAATAATCATAAACATT
Source organism: Brachyrhaphis roseni (assembly GCA_903066815.1). Taxonomy (NCBI): domain Eukaryota; kingdom Metazoa; phylum Chordata; class Actinopteri; order Cyprinodontiformes; family Poeciliidae; genus Brachyrhaphis; species Brachyrhaphis roseni. Next base: position 62,653 of record CAEFZY010023935.1, read on the forward strand.
TTAATTATGCATGTTCATTCTTTGAGTCATTTGGTTTGGAGGGAAACGGTTTGTTTATTCCAGCTGGAGTGGGTCAATTTCCTCTTTAACAGCATGAAAACTCATTTTTGCTGCTATTTGCAGAGTCTGCCTGAAACATTTACCTGAGCTGCATTTAGAGGAGACAATTTCAGAGAATATGTGAAGAGCATGTTTCCACTAGAACAACTGCTCATCAGCTGTCGATTCTTCCTGGGAAATCATCCTGAAATGTGAATTATTTATGCAGCAACCACAGGCTGCTTTGAATATGAATTGTTTTGGGCTCTTTAACAAAAAGTGGGTCTGCAGAAGCAAATAAATACGAGTCGCTGGTCCCTCTGCCGTGTTTGTGACCCGTTAGCAGCCTCCAGGTTTAGCTTTTTACAGAAATTTTAAAGTCAGATGCTCATTAAGATGCATTAAAAATGGGATTCCACCTGTCTGGTCCATTTTCTGCATCGGCTAACAATAGACATGAGGATTAAAGAGCAGCGGGGAAAACAAGTGAGCAGCTGTTCAGAGAAAAATGATGCGACCAAAGTCAGATTTTTGCTTTTCAAGTCGTTAAGTGCATCAAAATGATGATTTTTTTTCACCATTTTATGTCTCTGAATATTGCAACAGATCTGTTTTGGGGCTAACGATTAGTTTAGTAATCGATAATTTCAACAATTATTCTGACAATTGATTAATCAGATTTTAAAAATGGCACATTTTGCAGATTTTTATTTAAGTATCAGAAGTAATTAAACAAATAATTCAATTCATTTATAAAATAAGAAAATAAACATTTTAAAAGTTAGTGAAAAGATAAGCCCTTCAATTAAATTCAACACTGTAGAACTGATCTGGTTATTATGATTTGAATAATTAACTAATATTTGGGTAGCAAAATGTGTTTAATAGCAGATTTTCTTAATTTGAACCAGGTGAAGCTAAATATAAGAAACTTAATGATTTCTGGGTAAAACTTAGTTACAAACAAAGATGTTTTTTCATATTAAGTACTAAATGTTTATATTTCTGTGCAGTTTTGGTTCAATAGCTGCCCTTTGTTGAGTGTCTGCCAAAATCAATGATTATTTGACAACTAAAATTAGTTGAAGGTTACTTTAATAATTACAAACAAAGAAGGTTTTTCATGTTAAATGCTAAATATTTACAGTTTTTGTTCAGTTTTGGCTGAATTATAAACCACCAAACTTTAATGATTTCAAACAAAGAAGGTTTTCCACCTTAAGGCTACTTTTATATAGCTTTGGCTTAATTACTGGGTCTGTACGCTAAAGTTAACGATTATTCGACTAGTAAATTAGCTGAAGATTATTTTCATAATGATTCATCTGAATAATTATTTCAGCCTTAATTTCTTCCAGTTTTATATGTCTGGTTTCCTTTGGAGTTTAATCTTGCCTTGATTTTCTGTTGGATTCATTTTTCTTTCAATAAATCCTGGACTATTTGCTGCACAAAACAGAATAAATTCAGAATCCAAAACCAACAGTGAGGGTCAAAGGTCATTTGGTTTGAATTGGAGGATTCGCGGACTGGATTTTCCAGAACCACTTTTTCTGGACCCAGTTGGAATCGGATGTTGCTCACCTGCTGGCGACCTGCCTCTCTCCTCCATGGTCCTGCATCTGCTCGGAACCGACTAACCGAATCTTCGCTTTCAAATAGCAAAAATATTTCTCCAGAACAGAGAAGCTGAAGTCCCAGTTTTGTCCGTCAGTTTGAGACTTTGTTCGGGGGAATCAGAGCCACATGTGGAGCGTGAGAAGCGGGATGTGGGAGCCGTTAACCGGCCAAGCAGCTGCGGGAGGCTGCGTGTTTATCTCCCGCTCCTCCGGTGGTCCGCATGACCCACTTCCACTTCCACACGCAGAAGACGCGGAGAGGAGCCCGTTCATTCACACCGGATCTCTGAACAAACCTTCAGGTGGAGCCCGGGTCGTCTGTGGCCGTCGGTCCGCCCCGGTCCGTCCGTTCGTCCAGCGGGGCTCGAGAGGCGGGAGGCGGGTTCAGATGTTCTGCATCTGCTGGTCCTACCAGTCATTGTTCACCGGCTCCACCCTCTGGATCACTACAGGCGCTCACGTGTGCTGGGTCCTAGCGCCGGGACACGGACAGCCATCCGACAAGACGTTCAACATCAGCGGCGAACACAAGTGGTGGGTCAGAGGGGGACATGGACCCGGGAAAAAAGGTGATCACCCTACTGGCCCCCACAGGGAACTGCATTAATTAGGCAGAGACATCTTCTTCAATTAACACATAATATAAAACCCTATATATATATATATATATATATATATATACACACACACATTTGTATATTGTATATTTTACATTGTTTTTATACGATTCTTGAAGAAAGTATTATGTAATATATATAGTGAAAAAAATTATACATGTGTATATAAACACACACTTGTACTTTTTTGCTAAATAAATATACAGTAAAAGAAATACAACAATGTGTAAAAACTATATACGTATTTACATTATGTGTTTATATATATGCTATATTGTATGAATATCTAAGAAAAAGACAGACAGACAAAGTAACGCGTTACTGACGTTGGACCACTTTTTTCAGTAACAGTAATCTAACGAGTTCCTATTTCAAATCCAGTAGTCAGACTACAGTTACTTATTGAAATAACTTTGCGTTACTACCTTCTTTTGTTATTTAATTGTATTTTCTCTACGCGTCTTGTCAAGTGACCGACGTCTTTATGCGACAATATCAGCAGCAACGGAAATGTAAACAATGCAGGAAGATGCGCATTTTGTTGGTGTAAAAACAGGAACTATTTTGAGTTACTAACGCCACGTCCAATTAAGCGGCTTTGGACTTTTTTTTTCATTTTTTTTTCAAACCGCTCGTTTTTGAACGTGAAGTTGCTCCTTTGGGCTTGGAAATAAGCAGAGACTCATAATAAATCCCAGAATTTGTCCGTCATTAAGGTAGTTTTAGTCAGACTCTCCCTGTCCATCATTTCCTGGATTATCCGTCCCGCTGTGTCTTTGTTAATGTCAAGTTAATATATTACCTGTGAATGACGTCGAGCTATCCAGAAAATTGCAAACATTGAGATTAATATGAACAGCAATAAACGTGAAAACAGCCACAAATGAACAAGTCCGGAAAGTTGTGCAACTAAATGCAATTATAATTATTAATATTAAGATAAATGTCACAAATCTGTGCAGCAGCCATCTGAGTTGTGGAGCGGCAGGAGGAGCTCTGTGCCCAGGGCCGTAACGCAGAACCTGGATGGTGGGGGGGGGCGTTTAAAATCCTTCTCAGAGTTTTCCAGACAACAGTGGAACACAAAAAACAATTACTAATGTTTTTTTTGTACTGTTGTAACCATTAAACAATCTCCCCTTCAGTTCAACCATATAACTGGAGGCATATTGTTGATGTTACTATTATAAAATAACTTGCAATTAAGTTTTGGCAAAGATCAATGTCATTTTCACAGCGTTGTTGTCAGCAGCTGCTGAAAGTAACTTAAAAAAGTTACTTTTAATGTAACTTAGTTACTTTCCAAATCAAGTAATCAATAATCTAAGTTACTTTTTCAAGGAGTAATCAGTAATCCAATTAAGTAATCCAATGCCATCACGGACGGACGGACGGATAGATAGATAGTTCAGTGATGCATCTAAAAGTTTGAGGGTAGTATAGTAACTCTGGAGGATTGGACTAGGCCACCCCTGACCAGAACCAGGCCAGCTATCAGATGCAGGTGCTTTTCAGAGTGGAGTGTCATTGTCATGTGAGGCAGAAGTTTCCTACAGGTTATTCTGCAAACAGGAGAGTCATAAATCATCCTGAAGGCAGAGCTCTGTGTGCTTTAACTGGCACAAAGGTTCACACACACACACACACACACACACACACCTGTATGAGGTGCAGAGACTCCAGGTTTATTTTCTTCTCCTCTTTTCCCAGACAGCAGCTTCTTGTCCCAGTTTTTACTTTTGTATGCCACCAGCTTCCTCCAGCTCTTTCATATAAAGGGCGCCCTTGTTTTATCCTCAGATTTATCTCCCAGGTTCTGTCAGTCTGTGTCCCAGTTGCACTAGAAACTACTGAGACAGAAAAGATTTCCATTATAGACTTTTGTTATGCATCATGAAACTGCTCAGGCTTTTCTTTTAATTACAGAAAAACATAAATACAAAAATATACAATCATGGATAAAATTGTTGTTACAAGGGATGTAAACAATTAATTGTGAATTAAATTGCCATCCATCGAATGAACTAATAGTGCTCATTTAGACCATTTTTCACTGTTGTATTTTGGCCTCCATCCTGAAGAGGGCGCCATTGGTCAACTTTAAGTGAAACCAGATGATACAGAATTAAAGATGGCGGCCATTCAGAACAGGAAAGAAAAACAGTGTAAATTGAGTCCAGTGTTGAGATGCAAGATGCATTTTATTTACGGTGTGATCTTCTCCTTTTGTTCAACAACATATTAGCGTCGTTGGATTAAGAGAAAAAAGGAGAAAATTTCCACCTAAAATTCTCTAAAAGTTTTAAGTGTTGAAAATTTTCTCCTTTTGCGACTTTGACATTTCCACGTTTCATTCTGCCAAAAAATTTAATTTCTGATATTGATCTAAAAATTTCAGTTTTTTCTTGCAAATTTTAATTGTTTTTCCCCCACCAGGGGGCTTTTTGTGGGCTCTAGTGTCCCTTATTCAACAGTAGGTCTGACAGGAAGGGGGTAATGAGAGGGGGGAAGACATGCGGTGAATGTTGTCGGGTCCGGGAGTCGAACCCGCGACGGCCGCGTCGAGGATTCAAGGCCTTCAAATGTGGGTTGCGCTAACCCCTACGCCACCACAGCACGCCCCAAATTTTCATTGTTTTGAACTCAGAAATTACAAAATTCTTAAAGAAAATTTATGAGCCTAATGTACATTTTTTGAGTTATTTATTGCAAAATCTTTTACTTTTGAAAATCAGACATTTCAAAATTTGTCTAGGAAATTTCTTAATTTGTTTATGTCTTTCATAGCCCTATTAGTCTTAAAGTCACCCAGTCGAAAACTAGCAACAATAATAAGAGATAAAATTGGAGGTAAATTTTTCAGTCCACCATGTTGTTAATTTGTTTATAAGTGTCGCAGTTTCAAACGTTAATAAGCGAACAATTTAGAAAACTAAATATGTCCCTAACCAGCTACATTTTTATTTAACAAACTAAATACAATATTTAGTTTGAAAACTAAATATTTAGTTAGCAATCTAAATGTTTAGTTTGTAAACTAAACAATTAGCTTGCTAGCTTATTTAAACTGTAACTTTCAATGACATAGCAACTAGCTAAGTAACAAAAGTTATTGCTCTTGATTTTTGACTGTGATGGCATCCCATAATCTTCTGTTTTACCACGTCCAAACTGGAACAACAGAGAACTAGAATAACCTTTCAGCTTCTTCAGGACTACGTTTCCCATAATTCCACTTTTCGGCGCTGGCTGATGACGCAGAAAGGCTGCTGCTGTAACCTTGCTCTGTTGTGTTGTTTTCAGATGTGAGTTTGACGTTAAAACTTTCTTTAACTGCTCGGGGTTTCCGGTGTTTCTCCGCAGCCATGAGCAGATACATTCTACCGGTTTCCGTGTTCGGTACGGTGGCCGGAAGTGCCGTTTTAATCAAGTGAGTAACTCAGAATAATGCGACTGGAACTGTCAGGATTTTACACACAACCTGCTGTCACATGTTATTATTTTAGCTGCTCTAGTTAGGCCCGAGCAGCTAAGCGCTGCGAAGGCCTATTGTATCTGTACTGTTTATTATTATTATTCTCCCGCAAAATGAATTGCCTTTTTGGGGGCTTTATCATATTCAAAAACTCACCAAACTTGGCGGAAGCGTAAAGGGTGTTTAAAATTTACGTA